>JXCR01144151.1:41274-136786 GCA_002079205.1 Phalaenopsis hybrid cultivar | reverse complement strand
TATATATATATATATATATATATATATATTCATAGTTTTATGGATTCCAATTGCTTGAGAAGCTTGAAATTGAGAAAATACTTAAAAAAAATCTTTATTTACCCAATTTTTTGGAAGATTAAGAATTAATTTGATTTAAAACGAGACAGTGCAAATTTTGGAACTGTTGCCTAAAGCATCGTGGTGACGGGAATGACTTAAGGCACTTTAAAAGGTTGCTTTTGGCAGGTTTCTTTCTTAATAACTCCCAAAAATTGATTCTTAAAACCATTTTAGAGGGGAAAATGAGGGAAGAATCAAGATTTTTCAAATCTAATGGCTTCCCGCTCTAAAGAAACTAGTATATATAGTTTTGATGCCTAGAAGTTATACTATAGAGTTCTTGTGAAGAAGAGGCTAATTAAGGAAAGAGAATTTATGAATTGAGGATTCAACATACCAAGTACTCTAGTGGAGAAGATTATTGCACAGAGCGATGGGAAGTGCTTTGCTATAACACTACCGCCGTAGTTTTCCCTGTGGTGAAAGAGTTTTACACCAATCTTCATGGAATCTACCAAGGGGTTGTCAACATTCAAGGCATGTGTGTATAATTCACTCCTTCAAGAAAAAAAAAATGATATGTTTATGATTGAAAGTGTCTCTATTTTATACTACGCAAAATTTGTCTCTGCAAAAGAAAATATTAACGAACTCTATCAATTTCTTGCTGACGAAGATGCAAATTTGGAGACCAGAGATAATGATAATGTAAGTTTTTCTTCATCATTTTTGAATCCTACATCTAAGGCATGCATTTCTTTATTGCATCAAAATTACTTCCTACCATGAAAGTCAGTAATGTAACTAAGGAGAGTGTTACTTTGAATTATTGTATTCAAACTGGAAAACCTTTTGATGTGGCTACAATAATTGTGAAATCTGTTTTGTGTTTGATTATCAATGGATATACTGCTAGATTTGTGAAATCCATCTACAATCTTCCTACTATGCAGTTAATCACAAATGTCTTATGAAAGTTGGGAAAAAGTGCTTCTTCCTTGAAAGCCTATGGACACAGAAGTTTATTACAACTGCATAGGAATGGGAGATGAGAATGATATGGATATACTGATGGGTTAATCATCCAAGAATTCATCATCTATTAACCCTTAATTTAGTTTGAATGCACTTTTGAAAAGGATCAAGAAGATTAAAAAAAGAGGTACAAAAACATTAAGCATTCAATTGGGAATGTTAATGAAATGTTGGATCATCTAGATTGGAGGATGATAGAATATTTTTAACAGAGCAGACGTATTAAAGATGGTTGGTGTGTATGTTCAAGAAACATTCTTGGATCAAGGAAGATTCGAAGGGAAAATTTCCTTATTGACCTTTTTACAACTTGTAAGTGCACTACTAATCCATGGGAGTAATCCATGAGGATGAGAGCAAGGAAGATGTTTGAACTAACTTTATGCACGAAATGTGTATTTAGTATTGCTTACTTGTGTTATGGTGCTATATTGGATTGCATTTACTTTCATTGTTGGACTTTATTTGTATCAGTTGTTGAGTACTTTGAAACTTAGTTTTCATTGTTAAGATGTTTGGTTTGCTTTGAACATTGAATTAGATTTTGTTGGCTTGAAAATTGTTTGTAATAGTGCGGATTTTATATATAAATATGAATTTTATTTTGTTAGTGAAAGTTTTATGTTAGAAAATTGTTTAATTATGAGCATAAGCGTTTAAATAAGTTAGTTATAGGTTGACGTAATGTGGTATGCAGTAGATTTCCACAAAAAAATGAAATCTGAAAAGTTTTGGTGTTGACACCTAAGGCGCCAAATTCCCAAAAACGCCAGGATGGGTTAACAACCGCAAAATAGGCCAGTAAAACTCCATTTTTATTGCTTGAGTCATCTCCTAGCTCTAAACCTCATCTTTTGGCTTAACATAGGGTGGATTTGAGAAGATTTTAAGGGCTAAAGATCTTAGATATCATATTCTCTTAGTAAGATCTTCACTTTAATATAAAAATTTTCATTTTCACCATTGATTTATCCTACATTATGGGAAATCCAAATTTTGGGAATTTGTTGAAGAAGTTTAAGGAAAACCCACGGTGAAAATTTTCTTACAAAAAAATCTTACTTGTGGTGTTAGATTTTTTATTTTATAATTTATTTTGTTTTCAATAGAAATTCCTATGGCACCACATGTGAAAATAGGAAAGCCTATTGGAGATTTTGATGCAAGGAGATTTTTCAAATATAAGGCCCAACATAATTATATACAAAAATGGCTTGAGAAAATTTATGTAGGTGTGAGCATTTATAAACCAGGTGGAGAGATCGAGAGGTTGATTGTCACAAAAAAATTGGGAGAGATTGTGCCACTTCATTGCAGTAGCTATTGTTCTAATAATCTCAGAGTTCTATGTTAACTTGCGTTTTACTTTAGATGATCACATCTTTGTGAGAGGCAAACAAGTTAAATTTCCTAGAAAGAGGATCAATGCATTTTATGGATTGAGAAATGAATTCCACTATAAATATGCTACATTCGTGATGATCTACTCTTCACTAGATGAAGTAATTGCCTTTTTGACTGATGGAAGGCGAGAATGGAAAATTAAAAATAATAAGAAAGTTAATTTCTCCACTTCCATGATGACTTTTCAATCAAAGGTATGGAATTACTTCATCTCTACAAAATTGCTTCCAATGAATCATCTGAGCAAAGTAACAAAGGAAAGATATGTTCTAAATTTCTTCATTCAACAAATGAAGGTAGTAGATGGTGCTCTTATAGTACATAATGCTCAGAGTATAGCCAGGAGTGATACAGCTAGTGGTTTGGAATATCCTACCCTGATTTTCACTTTATGTGAATAATCATAAGTAAAATTTAATAGAAATTAAGAAAAGTTGCAGCCATAAAAACCAATTGGAAAACACACAGTCTAAAAATTTGAATCATTTGTTGGATCTAGGAGTTGAGGTAGTGATAAACCCTCAACATTTGTTTTAGGGCCTTCTACTTCCAACTCTACTTCACATGAGAACATCATAGAGTAGCTTATGATCCAACAAATTGATATTGTAAATTTGTCAAATAGGATTGGAGGGTTAGAAGTAATGAATGCATATAACGATGAATATCAACATATGAGAGTTCAATTTGATAAAGCATATCAGAAGGCCATGATTAGATATCTAAGGGGTGATTATAATGTGGAATTTCCAACTTGCCCCAGTTTTACTCCTTATGTGTCAGATCAAGAAAAAGAAGAAGAAGAAGAAGGAGAAGAAGAAGGAGAAGAAGATGGGGAAGAGGATGATGAATGATATTTTAAGAAATTTTTTTGTTTTTTTTTGTTATTTTGATTGTTCGATTATTTTTTTTTCTTTAAAAAAATGTTGTAAGAACTTTCATGTAATGTTGTACTATGGGCTTAACTCAAATATAAATTATAGATTTTTATTTTTCTACATATTTAGTTATTTTTTGTTTTTGTTTATGTTTTTAATTCTTAGCAAATCTTTTGACATATAATGTGTTTCATTTAGTGCTTTAAAGCCTGTACTTTTAAAGTTAGCACTTGTAGCATACCAGAGCCCAATTTCATATTTAGAAATCTTTTACAGGTTAGTTATATTTTTATGCATTTAATTTTTTCATTCACCTACAAAATTTTTGTACCGAACATTTTTAATTACTTAAAAATTTAAGTTTGGGGGAAAGAAAAATTTCTTCTAAAAAGAAGTAAACTAAATTTTATTTTTCTTCAACTAACTATATTTTTAAATTTAATTTAACATGACCCTGGATGTTAAGATTTAACTTTAAATGGCTATATTTATGTTTGTAAAAATTATGTTAAAATTTAGGTAAAAGTTTTTAATAACAAAGGCCAATTCTAAAGTTAAAGATATTTGGTATGAAAAGATAAGACTATATTTTTATATTCAAAATAAAGGAAATTGTATTTCTTAAGTATGAAGAATCTTAGAGTTTCATGTAAGAAGAGAAGAATGAGACTTTATGAAAAAACATCAAAACTAATATGAATTTATAAAGTGAAGAAATGTCTTTTAACTTTAAGAAGAGGATAGTGGAGTTCAAAGTTATTATAAGGCTATCCAAATATACTAATCCTCACTTGAAAAAGAAAAGAAAAGGAAGGATTGAAAAGATCCTAAAAAAAAGAATGTGATGAGAAGCTTGAGGAGATGTATAATCCAAAATTTGCTTCACTTGAATCATCTTGAAGAAAAGACAATTACATTTTGTCAACTTTTATTTGAGTATTAGCACCCTTAATAGTGAAGTTTTTATGCAATTCTTTTTCATATGGATATTCTAAGTATCCCTGATATAATAAATTGCAATTCTTCTTAAATTGATGAAGAATCATAAATCTTAGATTTGATTACTAAGTATTCTTATACATATATTTTTAATCTAAGTTATTAAAAGTATTTTGTTTATTAAACTAAATTATAGAAGTTTATAAGTTAATCTTTATCCTAAGTCATATTTTTATGTAGTAAAAGAGTCACTTGAGGACAAGTAACATTTAAGTTTGGGAGATTTCGAAACACTAAAATAATGTGTAATTTTAAGTAAACAAATATGCCTGTTTTTAGTGATATTGCACTTTAAAGAAAGTTATTTTAATTTTTTTGTTGCAAGTATATCAATTTTAGGCATTTGGAGCAAAAGTAGCAAAAAAGAGAAAATTTGGAGTCAAAATAGAGAACTTTGTGATTCTGGCACCTACGGCACTAGAACTTGTACCAGAGGTGCCACCTTATAGAGAGTTGGCACCTTAAGAGCCAGAACTAGCACCAGAGGTACCATTATACAGAGAAGCAGCACATGAAGTGCCAGAACCTAGTACAATGCAAACTTAAATATTTTGGCATCTTAAAAGCTAGAATCGGCGCCTAAAGAGCCAGAATTGTCGCCTGAAGCCTCAGAGACAATATTTGATAGATTAAGGGTGTTTAGGATAAATTTTGAGGGGATTTTGAATGCTTCAAATATTTCAAATGCCCCATGGAGTGATTCAATGCATCTAGACACTTTTGAAGGCTCTTTAATGAAGGGATATATCTCTTGAATGAATGGACGTGTCTTTTGAGATTCAAAAGGTGTGGCTTTTGGAGAGAAGTTAGGAGGGATTTTTGAATTATTTTTAAGAGGAGGTAGCCACTAATTAAAAAGAGAAGGATTCTAGCGTTGAAGAGAGAAGAGAGGCAAGAGAGAGAGACTATGGTGGTGGCATGAGAGAGAGTGATGGACTTGTAGATTTTTCTTCTAGGGTGTTAAGAGGAGAAGGATAGTGATAGATTTATTCTTCATTACATTTCTATGAGAGAAATGAGAGTGCTTGTAAAGAGGGAAAGTGCTTAAAAATAACTTTTATTGATTTGCTAGGGAATGAGTGTGAGATAAGTTGTGTCTTTTATTTTTTTGTTTTGTAAACTTGTTACTATATATGAAATCTGTGTTTTGTTGTTTCCTTCTCATGAATTCTGAGTAGTCTTATTTATCCTTCTCCCTACTATGAGATATGGTTTTGTAAATATTTGATTTTGTTTTATACGGTTTTAAATGTCAATAATTTGTGATGATTTGAACTCTGGTCTTCCATTACTTTTAGATCTGACCAATTGAAATATTAAAATGTGTTAAGAAACATATTATCTTAAAGGGCAATGATTTCTTTAATATGGTGAGAGTCACAATCAATTTCATGGGTGAAGTGTAAATAAATAGGAAAATATACTTGGTTGGACGCAGAATTGGAAATTTTAAGGTGATATATTAAAATCCCCAAATTGGTCTAGATAATTGGAAACTAATACAAGATTGTTAGCACTCAGTTGAGGGAGAAGTGAGAACTCTGGAGTTAGAGCTCGTATCCTCCCAACTTAACCACAAAATTAGGGACCAAACACTAGATTAGTCAATGTTTTTTATACACTTGAAAGAGGGTATAGAATAAGATTGTTTCTATTTGACACAATACAATTTTATAAATATATTTTTAAATGATTTTAATTTTCTTCACAATCCATTTACTCATTTTAAAGGAGAAGGATTCTCTCTTAAATTTGAACTTATCATCATAGAAACTTTGTTTAGTTTTTATAAGTTTACTTTTAAAGTTTAACAAATAATTTAGTTAACATAGATCTTTTAATTGCATTTTATTTGACATGCACTCAATTAATTTAGATTTGAATTTCATTACTTTTTGTAGTTTGAATTTTGTGTTTTACATTATAGACATAAGAATTTCTAACTCCTTGTGGGATCAATACTCAGGACTCCGTTAGAGCTCTTTTCTATTTCAGCGATACGTATACTTGCATTATTTATACGGGTTTGGCAGTTTAAAGATTTTAAAAGATAAAATTATTTTTACTAAACTTATTTTTATTCGGATTAAATTGCATATTTATTATTAGTAATTTCATGTGTGTTTTTTAGTACTAAAAAA
This sequence comes from Phalaenopsis hybrid cultivar, assembly GCA_002079205.1. NCBI lineage: Eukaryota > Viridiplantae > Streptophyta > Magnoliopsida > Asparagales > Orchidaceae > Phalaenopsis > Phalaenopsis hybrid cultivar. Next base: position 130,287 of record JXCR01144151.1, on the reverse strand, counting down.
TATTTACAAAAGGAACACACAATAAACCCCGCATCATCAGCTAGAAAAGATAAAGGATTGATGATTGTTGTACCAGGCAAAACAGGGATTGGTCTGATTTTTGTAACACTAGATCAGGGAATGTTAAGGTTTTCCTATCACCCGATAGAGATGTGTACAAAAAGAGAGAATATGAAGCGTTAATCACCATATTGGAGTTGACAATATTGGTGGACATAACAGACATTGTCATCTATGGCGACTTAAAACTCGTCATTCAACAAGTTATCGGATAGTACAAAATTTTGAATCTAAGATTAGCAAAATACCACTGATATACAATGAAGTTGCTCGAATAGATTCCCAGAGTGACATTGTACTGATTCCTCGGGGAGATAATGCCCACGCTGACGCTTTAGCCAAATTCGCTAAGGAATTTTCGTGTCCACCAGAGGATTCAATTGATATTATAGTACAAGGACATTAGGTTCTATCAAAGATTGGCTTCGACAATCTACATAAATTTAAAAAAAAAGAAGAGATGATAGTTGTAGTAGTAAACAATACCAAATAATGGCGTAGGCCATTAATAGAATACTTGCAGACTCTAGAATACTACCATCTCTCAGAGTCGCTGTCACTAATCAAATTTCTATTGAAGACAACATCAAGCTCTGACTTGCAAAATTGGAAAGCCTTAATGGAAAATGATTAGAAGCACAATAAAATCTAGAGCTCTACCAAGCAAAGATGATTTGGGCTTACGATAAATTGGTTCACCAATAGATGTTCAATATTGGTGAACTCATACTCATCCTCAGGAGGCATATCCTTGCACACTGTAGGATAGGCGAAAAATTTGAACCAACTTGGGAGGGACCATTTGTTGTGGAGAAGGTTTTTTCATGATGATCTAACCAATTAATAGATTTCCAAGGTGAAAGGCCCATGTTGTCGGTCAATGAGTGATATTTGAAGAAATATTATACAACTTGATGCTCTAAGACATGAATTTTTGAAAGCAATACTTGTTCTGGGGATGACTATTTGGCTAGCATCTGTGTCTGGGTCCAAAATTTTCTAATATAATCAATTTTAAAAAAAAATTAAAATTTGAATTTGCGATTTTAAATTTCCCTTTTATTTTTGAAGTTCACTAAATTAAGATAAATAAAATGTACTTACACATGTAAAATTTAAAATTCGCTTAATAATGGTTTGTTATTGTTATTGTTTGTGCAAAGTATCAATGCACTAATGTTTTACCTGTTTTATGCAGAAAAATGTCGGGCCAAAGGTTGATCTTCACATTCAAAGGTGGCTTAAATCTCACACTAAATGAAGAAAAGCAACCTAGGGTGGCATTGTGTGTTTTGACTTAGACTACGGTTAAGTCAACGTAGACTATGAAGGCCCCCTGATGGACGTTGTCGGTCATCGTGAAGTAGAAGGACTACCTTCAGTACTTAGAATCAGTGCTAGGGAAGACTCCTCACTGAAGAGGAAGAAAGCTGAGGAGATACAGTACCCGAAGTAGGGAACTAGCTAACTATAGTCAATGATCACCACGACGATAGGAGACTTCGTCAGGGCCAGTAAATAAAGGGCTTCAAATGCACCCTTACGAGGATGAAGTGTATAAACAACAACTAGAGTAAACACAGAGCTTTGCTTTGCTTGGAAAAGCGACGTGCTAAGGAAGCTGCTACTAGATTAAGTTAAATTCAAAAAGAGGAGGTTTATGATTCAAATTTGAAAGATACTTCCGCTAGTCCGCTGATTACAGAAGATGAGCTAGAGACATTCAAAGAGCCTGCATCTTCAGGGATCCTCGATGAGTTTAGTGCAGGATGCCCCATGTGCAATGCAGAAATCCTGAGGAAGACACAGTCATCTAGAGTCTTCACAGAGTGCCTTAAATGTAACATCCTCCAATAAAAAAAGCACAGGATGTTTGAGGAATAGACAAATGCCAGTACGAGGTTCAGGAGTGTTGAGCTCTTAGATGTCAAGCCATACATTATAAATTTTGTAGAGTCAGGACCGTCTTAGATTTCTTTGGAGGCCCATTCAGTGGTACAGCCCCAGCAGTTGCAGATGATACCCAAATCCGAGCTTGAGAAGATACGTTGTGTCTAAAAGCAAGAGTTTGTATACTATGAATAAATTCAAGGAAAATGTGTCAATATCCTAGAAGGAAATGAGTTTCACACATGTTTATTCTAAGAGAGTGACGATAGAAAGATTTTGCCTATGTTTTCTATCTCAGAGACTAAGGCCGAGGTGGAATTACTTTAGAAGAAGACATATTCAGAACCGCTGAAATGGATGCGCGGAGAGGCAAGATCACCATTCAGTGTGGCTGCAGTTACAACTAACCCCCTCCCAACATCTTAAGATATGATGAGGTGGATCCTCTATCATCTACAATAAAGAGAATGATTAAAAGAATGGTTAGATGGACCATACTACTAGCATATTGCATCCCTAACAGCTGCATCATCAACATCTACGAGGAAGGGGACTGCATTCGTCCCCACATAGATCATCATGATTTATTCAGACGTTTCTGCTGTCGGTGGGTTCAGTTTTAATCCTAAAAGGAAACAAAGCAGATTTAGTGAAGGATTGCATTCCTGGAGTGCCACAATGTGGGGTTTTGATCCCAACATTCTATATTAATAAATGTAAAATGCGATGTATGCGATTATATGATTAATTTCTTTAATAGTTATTCTTAATTTGAAACAATGCCAAAAACTTGATCTAAAGCAAAGGCTAGGTAAATTTTTCACTATGAAGCAAATAAGAATGAAGTTATAATATTTCAATATGGGATACTATGCAAGTATACATATTGTTATCAAGTAATATAGAACTTTCTGATTAAGTCTCGAATATCAAACCCACAGGGAGGATTATATTTAAAAAACAAAATAATTAGCAATATATATTCTTACAAAAACTTAAGATGCTATAATAGAAATGAAATTTTGATTCTTTTTGTGATTTTGATAATTGAAAATAAAGTGAGCAACTAATTAACTTAATTAAAATACTTGCAAGATGAAGGCATTATAGATAAAAATATATTTTTCCTTACTACGAATAATTGATAAATATAAAAATTCAGTTGTGGAAGTATGCTAAATGGGTTGTGCCAAATAGGAGCGGTAATATTCTTTACTCTTACTAGAGAAGCAATAAAGAACATTGACTAATCTATAGTTTTAATAGTCTTAAGGACCAGTTAGGCAGGGAAGATACTAGCTCTCACTCTAGAGTTCCCTCTTCTCTCTCCACCTAGGAGCTAACATCTCATATCAAAACCTAAAACTATAAATCAAATTGGGGGCTTTAGCCTATCACTCTAAAGTCCTCTAAGTCTACACCGTTGAAAATATATTTTCCTATTTATTTGACTACATTCTCATTCATGAAATAAAAATGTGATTCTAACCATTTGTTGACTGAGACAATACCATCTTGGATCTTACATATTCTCACAAAAGATTTTAACATTTTAATTGGCCAAATCAGGAAATAAATGAAGTGCATGGTCTTAAATCATCACAACTTCTTCAAACATTGAAGACTAATACATCACACAACTTCCTTTAAACATTTAATCACTTACCATTTTAAGGAAAAAGATAAAGAAAAATAATCATAATTAATGGAGAAAACACAACCACACATGAGTTTAAAAGTAGAATTCAAGCACAAAAGCAAGAAATCTAAATTAAAAACCAAGTGTAGTCACAAAGATAAACCCTTATCTCAAATTCTCTCCTACAAATTCCTTGAAGTTTCTTTTAATTCTCTTCCTTCTCCCACAATACAAACTAATACTCAAAATAAAACAAAATAAAATAAAGTAAACTGGCGGTGGCGGCCGAGACGGGCTGCAGTGGTGAACTTTGTTGGATGGTCATTGTCCGCCTCTCTTGGAAAATCTAAGTCTTTTCTTATAAAAATCCAAGAGGTGTCTTGGTGTTTCTTTAAAAAGGTGTCTCCATTCAATGAATCTTCTAGAATTTGACTCCTCATAAGCCAATTGAATAATTTTTTGTGCTATGGGCTATTTCCTGCATTTTTATCAAGGGTTGTTTCAAACACCTCTTCAAAATTCCACTCAAATTAAATATTTCTTCAAGTAACTAACTTTGGAGCTTGGGCATGGATCATTTGGCACTTAGGCGCTCAAGTTCATTTTTGAATATTTCTTCTTTTATGCTCCATTAAACTTGCCTTAGGGGGATTCATGATCTCAAAAATATAGTTTTGTAAAATTTTTTGACTCTGCTTTACAATAGTGCCAAAACCTTGATGTGGTATTTTATGAATAATAGCGCTAAGTAAATAATGTTGGGATTTTACGTAAATATACTTATCGTTATCAAGTAATATAAGACTTTCTATTTAAGTACCAAATATCGATCCCACGAAGAAGGTTTAAATTTAAAATGATAAATTAACTAGAAAATTCACAGAATTAAAAATGAAATTACTATCACTAATTTGAATGTTTAAGATACTATAAAAGCTAAATTATTAACTACTAACAAACNTATATATATATATATATATATATATATATATTCATATGATTTCAATTTTCTTCACAAACCATATACTCATTGTAAAGTGGAAGGATACTTTCTTAAATTTGAACTTTCCGTCAAAACAAAAATTTTGTTTAATTTTTGCAATTTTACTTTTGTGCGTTTAGTATTTAGTTTAGTTTAATTTCTGTAATCTTACATCTGCATTTTAATTAGCATTCAACTGAGTAGTCAATTTTCAAATTTCACACTTTACTATTTTTTGTTTTTATTATAAAATAATTTTCATAATTTACTTTACGATTTTCCAACTTCCCTGTGGGATCGATATCTAGGACTCAATTAGAGACCTTTACTACTTGAACGATAAGTATACTTGCGTTGATTTTTTGGAGAGATTTAACAGTTTAAGAAAGATTTTTAAATAATAATATATATTTATAAAAAGAGTTTTGTTAGGATTATATTGCATATTTATTATAAATCTACCTTAATCAAGTTTTTAGCAGCATTTAGTGGTGTTAACCTCATAAATATTTGCATATACAACTTCTCTGTAAAATGGCGCCTTAGGCGCCAATGCCAAAAATTTTTAGATTTCAATTTTCTTCAAAAATCTGCTATTTACCGCACCATGTCAACCTCTAATTAACATAATTAAACACTTATACTCATAATTAAACAATTTCCCAACACATAATTTCACAAACAACACAAAACTCACATTTTTATATAAAATCCGAACGATTACAAACTAACAATTTTCAAACCAACACACTTAATTCAACATTGAAATCAAGCGAACAAACTAACGCTGAAGTCTAAATATCAAACATTTAATAAACAATACATATAAGGTTTCACAATAAAATTAAATCAAATCAAGTAAATAACGCATAACATATAAAAAAAATTATAACTATGGATTTTTTACTAAAACGAGTTCAAACATCTTCTTCACCTTCATCATCTTAATTGTTTCCCATGAATTGGTAATGCATGTACAAGTTGTAAAATGGTCGGTGAGTAAATTCGTCCATCGAATCTTCTTTAACTCAAGTATTTTTCTAAAATATATACACCAAACTTTCTTCAACACGTCCAATGTGTTAGAAGTGATCCTTCATCCTCTAATCCAGGTGGTCAAACATTTCAGAACTATTTCTAATTGAATGCATAAGATTTTGTACCTCTTTTTCCAACTTCTTAATCCTTTTCAAAAGTGCATACAAACTAAAGTAAGGCTGAATAGGTGATGAATTTTGAGATGATTGATCCATTAATATATTTATATCATTCTCCTCCCTAATTCATGTGCAGTTGCAATAAACTTTTGGGTCCATAGGCTTCCAAGGGAGAAACACTTTTTCCCAACTTTCATAAGGTACTTGTGACTGACTACATAATAGGAATATGGCAGATGGATGTCCCAGTCCAGAAGTGATCCATTGATGATTAAACCCAAAATAGACTTTACTATTAAAGCACCAACATCAATAAGTCTTCTGGTTTGGATACAATAATTCAAAATCGCACTTTCCTTTGTCACTTACTGATTTTCATAGTAGGAAGTCGCTTTGATGCAATAAAGAAATGTCACGCATTCGATGCATGATTCAATAATGATGAAGAAAAAAATTACATGTCTGTTTTCTCTGGTCTCCCAATTTGCATGTTCAACAGTAAGGTATCAATAAAGTTCATCCATATTATCTCTTGTAGGGAAAAATTCACATAGTGACAAATAGGAACACTTTTAATCATAAACATGTTATTTATTCTCAAAGGAGTAAATTGTACCCACCTGCTTCAAACATAGACAAATCCTTGATTAATTCCATGAAGATTAGTGTAAAAATCTTTCACTAAACAAACTACTATAGTGGTTGTGGTATAGCAAAGTACTTCCCATCGTCTCTGTGCAATAATCTCATCCACTCAAGTATTCAGTGTATTGAATCCTCAATTGACAAAGCCCCACTCCTTAATTAGTCTCCTCTTTACAAGATCTCAATCGTATAACTTCTGAGCATCAAATTTGATGAACTTCCTTTGTTGAAAATTCCATATCTAGCGGTTTCTTTAGATTGGAAAGCCATAGGATTTGAAAAATGGTGGCTTTCCCTTTGTTTTCCCTCTTAAATATTTTTAGGATTTGGTTTCAGGGAGTTACTAGGAAGAAATCCTGCCAAAAATTGTCAAAAATTGCCTTTTGAATCATCTTAAGTCGTTTCCATTACCGTGGCACTTCTGGTGCCAGCTCTCTAGAAAATGGCGCCAGTTCAAGTTTTTGCAACGTTTCTTTTTAAATCTAAATCACTCTCAAAATTTCCATATAAGCACTAAATAAAGCTGTTTTAATGTATTTTCTTAATATATAAGTTTCTCAAATGCACAAAATTCATAAATAAAGCATATATATATATATATATATATATATATAATACTACTTATAAAATCAGATAAACAACAGAAACAAACATAAATATGAGTTGCCTCCCACAAAGTACTTGGTTTAATGTTGTTAGCCCGAAATTCCCAGTCTATACTCTGGGTGACCCAACATTGCAGTCTTTTTAAAAATCGGTCTTTGACCATCAAAATATGGTTTCAGTCTGTGCCCATTCACTTTAAATATCTTTCAAGTCTTGTGATCTTAAATATTAACAACTCCATAGGGATAGANTATATATATATATATATATATATATAATGCTACTTATAAAAATAGATAAAATCATAGACACACATAAATATGGGTTGTCTCCCACAAAGCACTTGGTTTAATGCCTTCAGCTCAAAGTTCCCAGTCTTTACTATGGGTGACCCAACATTATAGTCTCTTTAAAAATTGGTATTTGACCATCAAACTATGGTTTCAGTCTGTGCCCATTCACTTTAAATATCTTTCCAGACTTAGGATCTTCAACATTAACAACTCCATTGGAATAAACTTTTACAATTGTGAATGGATCTATCCACCTAGACTTAATTTTTCTAGGAAATAATTTAAATCTTGTATTGTATAATAAAAATTTCTATCCAGGCTCAAATTCCTTTTTTATTATTTTTCGATCATGCCATTCTTCCATTCTTTCTTTATATATCCTAGCATAATCATAAGATTTATTCCTAATCTCTTCAAGCTCATTCAATTGCAATAATCTTTTCTCACCAGCATCTTTTAAACTAAAATTAAACTTTTTAATTACCCATTAAGCTTTATGTTTCAATTCTACTCGTAAGTGATAAGTCTTCTAAAAAAATTATGGGGACATTCCTATAAGTGTCTTGTAAGTTGTCCTATAAGTTCATAATACAATATTTAATATAGCAGACCAATCCATTTTATTAGGATTTACAGTTTTTTAGAAAAATTTTTTAATTTCACCATTAGATGCTTTTGCTATACCATTTGGGGATGATAGGTAGTTGCAATCTTATGTATAATATTATATTTTCCACCAATTTTTCAATTTTTTTATTCCAAAAGTGAGATCCTCCACCACTAATGATTATTCTTGGCATTCTATATCTTGTAAAAAAGTTTTTGATTAAAAATTTTAAAACACTCAGAGCATCACACAGAGGTAAAGCAATTTCTTTAATCCACTTTGATACATAATCCACTGCAATTAATATATATATTTCCAAATGAAGGTACAAATGGTCCCATAAAATCTAATTCTTAAATATAAAAGATTTCAACTTCCAAAGAAAAATTTAGAGGTAATTCATTTATTTTTGAAATATTGCTTACTCGCTGACACTGATCACATGTTTTAATATATATATTAACATTTTTAAATAAAGTAGACCAATAAAATTCAAATTGTAAAATTTTGAGAGAAGTTCTATCAATTCCAAAATGACCTCCAAATTCAGAATCATGATATTTTTGGATAATTTCTTCAATTTCTTCATGAGACACACATCTCCTCATACCTAAATCTTTGCATTGCTTGTACAAATATGGGTCATCCTAAAAGAAAAAATTTTCATCTTGAATAAACTTCTTTTCTTGTTATTTTGTGAATAGATATGGTAAAATACCACTAATAATGTAGTTTACAATATCAGTATACCACGATATTTCCCATCCTTTAACAACTTAAAGTAGTTCATCAGGAAAAAATTCATTAATTTATTTTTCAAGATCAAATGTTTCTTCCTATTCTATTCTAGATAAATGATCATCAATTTCATTATCAGTTCTTTTCTTATCAACTACCACAAAATCAAATTCTTGTAATAGAAGTACCCATCTAATTAATCTTTATTTCACATCATTCTTTTGCATTAAATATTTTATAGCTGATTGATCGGCATGCACAACACATTTAGCTCCAATTAGATAGGACCTAAATTTATCAAAAGCATAAACAATAGTTAATAACTCCGTTGAGTAGTGGTATAATTAATTTGAGCATCATTGAGAGTTTTACTAGCGTAGTATATAACTTTAAAAATTTTGTCATTTCTTCACCTTAAAACAGCTCCAATTGCATAATCACTAGCATCACACATTAATTCAAACTGTTTCTCTGAATCAGGTGAAACAATTATAGGAGCAGTGATCAATTTTTCCTTCAATGTTTCAAAGGCATTAAGGCACTCTTGATTGAAATCAAATTTTTTATCTTTTTCTAAAAGTTGGCATAAAGGTTTTGTAATTTTTAAAAAATATTTAATATATCTCTTGTACAAACCAGCATGTCCTAAAAAGCTCCTAACTTCCCATACATTAGTAGGTGGAGGTAGGTCAGATATTACTTGAATTTTTGTTGGATCTACTTCCATGTCATTTTTTGAATTTTTATGCCGAAGCACAATTCCTCATGTAATCATAAGTTGACATTTTTCCCAGGTTAATACTAGATTCAACATTTCAGATCATTCTAGAACTTTCTCTGAATGATTTAGACATATTTCAATTGAAGTTCCAAACATATACACTTCTATCCATTTTTTAATTAAATCACTAAAAATCAGCATCATACATCTGTGAAATGTCACGGCCGTGTTACATAAACCAAAGGGCATTCATCAAAAAGCAAAAGTACCATAAGGACTAGTAAACTTTGTCTTCTCTTGATCCTCTGGAGCAATTAGCATTTGATGATAGCCGTTATATTCATCTAAAAGCAAAAATATCTACGCCGAGCTAGTCTATCCAATATTTGGTCCAAAAAGGGTAAAAGAAAGTTATCTTTGTTGGTTTGTGAATTTAATTTTCTATAATTTATGTAGATTCACCATCCAGTGACTTGTTTTGTTGGTATTAATTCATTAGTTTGATTTGTCACTACAGTCACACCTCCTTTCTTTAGAATATAGCGAATTGGACTCACCGAAGCACTGTCTGAAATAGGATATATTATTCCATCATCTAACCATTTTAAAATCTCTTTCTTAACAAATTCTTTCATCATCGAGTTTAATCTTCTTTAAGGAACAACTTTTGGTTTATGATGATCTTATAATAAAATTCTATGCATACAAATTGAAGGACTAGTTCCTTTAATATTAGCTAATGTCCATCCAAAGGCTTTCTTATATCTTTTTAAAGTTTCCAACAACTTTTGTTCTTGTGTTTCAGTTAACTCCGAGGAATCAATAACAGGTAATGTAGATAAATCTCCTAAAAAAACATATTTTAAATGTGTAGGAAGTGTTTTTATTTCTAGTTCAAGAGGTTTCTCAATCAATGAAATCAAACATTTGTTATTATTCGTAAGATCTAACAATTCAAATTCTTCCTGAACATAATCCAATCCTTCATTACTCACTTCCATAGATTCATCTTGAATTATATCCTCATCCTCATACTCAAAATGTTTTCTTTGGTTTTCTTTTCAAATTTCGTGAAATATTCATTGCTTAAATATTTGTTAATTTCCATTCTAAAGCATTCATCATTTCTTCCTTTTGTTGGTTATCTCATTGACTTTGCAATATTAAATGTTACCTCTTGATTGCTAACTCTCATTATTAAATGTCCTTTCTGCAAATCTATCAAAGCTTATCCAGTGACAAAAAATGGTCTTCCTAAAATGATAGGAATTTCATTATCTTCTTTCATATCTAACACAATAAAATCCACAGGAAAGATAAATTTATTTACTTTACCAAAACATCTTCTATAACTCCTTTAGGATAGATAATTGAATAATCAGTTAACTAAAGAGTTACAATAGTAGGTGAATATTCTCCTAAACCCAACCTTCTAAAAATCAATAGAGGCATACGATTAATATTGGCTCCCAAATCACATTAAACTTTTCTAAAAATTCTTTCACCAATAGCATAAGGAATAGTAAAACTACCAGGATCATTAAGTTTTGTAAGAAGCTTTTTCTGAATTATAACACTACACTCCTCACTAAGTGCAACAGTATCACTAACTGCAAATGGAATGTTTATTGTCAATTTCCTCAATATTTCCAAAAATTTTGTAAATTGGTTATTTTTGTTTTTCTGCTTCAATCTTTGAGGAAATGGATGTGGTGTTCTTTCTATAGTAATTTTCATTGGTTTGATAGGATATTTTAACTCAAAATGAAAATCTTTATTATATTTTTTATTTTTCACCTTTTATTTTTCAACTTTAACTTTTTTTTTGAACTTTTGTTTCCAATTCTTTCCACTTCTCAATTGCATAGCCTTAATTTTCTCTTTGTTCTGATCTTTAGCATTAACTTCAACATTACTAGGCAATGTTCCTAGAGGTCTATTGCTTAGTGCAGTAGTAATACATCCCAATTGATTTTCCATGTTTCTAATTGCAGCTCTTTGACTTTGTAATTGAATTCTCATTTGTAATATTAATTTTTCCATTGACAATTTCTTCTCCTTACTCTGCAAATTGCTATTGAAGCCTGAAGGGTAATAAGCTATGTAGTTCAAATTCCTTTGAGTGTTTGAGTTGTTTTCAAATGGGTTTATAGCATTGTTCCATCATTGAGAATTTACAACATTTGAGTTATTGTTACTCCAACTAAAATTTGAGTGATTTTTGTAACCAAGATTATAATAATTGGAATAAGGATTACTAGATCGATTGTTTATGATATTAAAAGTCTCATAAAAAAGTTGAGAATTTATCATTTATCCCGATGAATTTCCCTTAAACACAGGAGGTGTCTGAAAATAATTCATTCCATATTGATCTATCTTCTTTGATATTGTAGCAATTTGAGTAGCTAACATAGTTATTGCATCGGAATTATGAATATTAGCTACTCTTTTAAGGTTTATCCTTTCAGAGGGCCAATGAAAACTATTAGTAGCAATCTCTTCTATTAACGAATATGCTTCATCAAATAATTTTGACATTAATGATCCATCATTAATGATCCACCAGCGGTAGAATCAATTATTGATTTAAGAGATCCAACCAATCCATTATAAAAAAATTGAGTTATTAACCAATATGGCAACGCATGATGTGGACACTTCCTAAGGAACTAACTTTGGAGCTTAGGCATGGATCATTTGGCGCTTAGGCGCCCAATTTCATTTTTGCATATTTCTTCTTTTATGCTCCATTAAACTTACCTTAGGGGCATTCATGATCTAAAAAATATAGTTTTGTAAAATTTTTTAACTTTGCTTTACAACAGTGCAAAAAACTTGATGTGGTATTTTATGAATAATAGCACTAAGTAAATAATGTTGGGATTCTACGTAAATATACGTATCGTTATCAAGTAATATAAGATTTTCTATTTAAGTCCCAAATATCGATCCCACGAGGAAGGTTTAAATTTAAAATGATAAATTAACTGAGAAATACAGAATTAAAAATCAAAATTACTATCACTAATTTTGAATGTTTAATATACTATAAAAACTAAATTATTAACTACTAACAAAATTTAAATGCAAAGTTTTAAATAGTAACTACTAAACTATGTTTATGTGATGAAGTTTTCTTATATGAAAAAACTTCTTTCCCACACAATGAGTTTTTGGTGAAATGAGATGAGATAAATGGTTTAAATTTGTATTGTGCCAAATAGGAGTCATTTTAATTCTCTACCCTGATTTGTTATAGAAAATCATTGGCTAATCTTAGGTTTAGTCCGTAAATTCGTGGTTAGGCTAGAAGGATACTGGCTCCCATTCTAGAGCTCCCAATCCCCTTCTCCTGAAGACACTCTTAATTTAGTTTTTAAGAACTAAGATTGAATTAAGGATTTTTAGTCTGTCACCCTAAAAAATCTCCAATTCTATACCCAACAAAGTATATTTCCCTATTTAACAAAATATTCTTTCTTGAACTTAAATGTGATTCTCACTCTGTTGTAGAATTCATACTTCATTTCCTCATATATTTCACAACATATTTTAACAATTCAATTATCTAGATCGAAAAGTAAATTGAGAGCAGAGTTGAAAAACCATCACAATTTATTTTAAATTTTAACATTGTCTCATCCAAATTATCTCTTCATTTCACCATATCTCAGAGTAGGGAGAAAGATAAAGGAAATTACTCAGACTTCATGAGAAAGATACAACAAAATGTTAATTTCATATATAAAAGGAAGTTCATACAATAATAATAAACAAATAACACTTATCTGAAACACTTTCTCAAAGCAAATCCCTTGCAGCCTCTCTTTGGAAATATAGAAAGAAGAAATCTCTCACTTCTCTTCCTCTCCAACACTTCTTAGAGAAGAATTCTCACTTAAACTCACCACAAAAACTCAAAATTATAAAGAAAATAACTAACTAATGGTGTGGAATGACATGGAATGATGTAAAGTGGCAAGAAGGGGCGATGGATGGATGAGAAAGATGAAGGAGAGCCTCTTTCTTGATCAATTTTGGCTCTTAATAGAGCCTAGGGTCGGTTCTTCAATAGGTTCATCCAAAAACTCTTCAAAAAGCGTCCAAATTCATTGAATCTTCTAGAAAAAGAGCTTGCACTGACACTCGCGTCGTCGACACTAGAGGCCATTTAATTTAGTCTGTCTTCTCTGTCAAACGGCGTCGTCGGCGTTGAAATTTTTTTCAAATTCTCCATTTTGACTCCAAATTTCTTGCTTCCTTTTTGCTCCAAGTCCTAACAATTAACAACCTGTAATAAAACATAAAAAATACCTTCCATTAAAGTGCAATATCACAAAAAATGAGTATAAAATATGGGTATAAAAATACATATATTTTTGGCGTATTAATTCACTTACATAACTCTTAAGTAAAATATCAAGTGAATATTTGGACTTCCCCACTCTTGAGATAATTAAAATATCAAGTTCACTAAGCATAGGGCGTATTAATTCATTGAAACTAACTTTAAAAAATGGAAGATCAATTGAACAACATAATAGGACCATATGAACTCGTAGCAATTCAAAAGAATTTAAAGGTTGTTGGGGATTGTTTCCCAGACTTTTATAACCTTTTGGATATTTTGATGGATAATTGAATTTATTATTCTTTATTACATAAAATGATCCATCAAAACCTGTAGGGACTCATCAAGTCATGACATGGGGTTTTGTAGCTACACATTTGTCTTGTCTTCCTGTTTTTTGTAATTTATTTAAATTTCCAACAAAACTATATATGTATATGTTGCAAGTTATAACATTTCAGTGGGAGCAACGAGAAGTGACAGGTACATATTTAAATTTTTTAATGCAAATTTTGTTTTCTTTACAACATTTTCTTACATGTACTTGTTTACTTTGCTTTGTTGAAATAAATTTGCATGTGACATCAAAACAAAAAACAACCTTTCTAAAATCAATCAAACTTTTTCAAAATTATACAACATTTTCAAAACCAAAACAAAAAGAACAACTTCATAACACGTCATTTTGAAATTACGGTAGTCCAACCAAGGAGGTAGCCCACGGTTGCTAACGAGATATCCTTGGTTTAAATGGGTTTGAAAACTTGTTTAAGCTAAGTTAATTCAGAAGAAAATTGTAATACCGGAATGAGGGAACAGTGGGATCCTAACTGGTGTCGCTTTAATCAACTTTACCACCCCCGTCCCCATTTTGAAATAAATATGTCATTTAAAGTTTTAAAGCTTTTGACTTTAGGACTACTACTTCGTCGAGGAGTATGGAGGTAACTCTATGATAGCCTTTTACAACAGCAATCTACAACAGCACGAGGGTCTACAACAACACATCTTTTTCTTAGAATTAAATAACAAGCCATAGGACTTCGAGGTAGTCTGCTTAGCGCGATATAAATTCTCACCTTATTTTTTGTCCTTTGCATGATCATGTCGTGCAATCTAAGCCCTGACAAATTTTAGGATTCTGAGGTTGTCTTCCGATACAACATAAATCCTCTTGTCTTTCAGGATATTTGTGTGATCGTCTCACACAAATGTAAGTCCTAACAAATAAAATTGGCAGGATGAAACATTCAATATTTTTTCCTTAATATTAAAGCAAAACCATTAGGTAGCTTGCGAAGTCATTGAGATTCTCCTCAGGATCTGTGACAACCCTAGTTTTCCTTTCCTTGGATTCCATAATAATGTTCCAAATTTGAAATTTCTCATTTAACACTTCTTGCTCCGATCTTTGAAAAGTTCTATCTTTTCTTCAAGACAATATTTTCTGATCTAAATCGAGAGTTTTCTTAAGTGACTTTGGTCATTTAATATGTAATTGACTATAGGGGCTTGCCTTTATAGGGAGCTTAAAGAACCCATGTAATATAAACCCTATCTAATTCTTTATATTAGATAGAGGAACTTGTCAGCTTAAATAAATGGACCACAGTCAAAATGGAACTCATAAATTCTTTTGTTTATTTAATTGAGCCTAAAAAATAAACAATGTGTCTATTCCTTAAGATAATTATGTCAGTTAGCGGTATTGTGCTCAATTATTTAAACTATTGTTTATATGAGATCAGTTCGGTTTTGTATTTAAAAAAATAATAATAATAACNCCCACTATAATGAGTTTTTGGTGAAATGAGATGAGATAAATGGTTTAAATTTGTATTGTGCCAAATAGGAGCTATTTTAATTCTCTACCCTGATTTGTTATAGAAAATTATTGGCTAATTTTAGGTTTAGTCCCTAAATCTGTGGCTAGGCTAGAAGGATACTGGCTCCCACTCCAGAGCTCCCAATCCCCTTCCCCTGAAGACACTCTTAATTTAGTTTTTAAAAACTAAGACCAAATTGAGGATTTTTAGTCTGTCACTCTAAAAAATCTCCAATTCTATACCCAACAAAGTATATTTCCCTATTTATTTGCACTTAATTCCATGAATGAAATATTCCTTCTTGAACTTAAATGTGATTCTCACTCTGTTGTAGAACTCATACTCCATCTCCTGGATCATATATTTCACAACATATTTTAACAATTCAATTATCTAGATCAAAAAGTAAATTAAGAGTAGAGTTGAAAAACCATCACAATTTATTTTAAATTTTAACATTGGCTCATCTAATTTATCTATTCATTTCACCATATCTCAGAGTAGGGAGAAAGATAAAGGAAATTACTCAGACTTCATGAGAAAGATACAACAAAATGTTAATTTCATATATAAAAGGAAGTTCATACAATAATAATAAACAAATAACACTTATCTAAAACTCTTTCTCAAAACAAATCCCTTGTAGCCTCTCTTTGGAAATATAAGAAGAAGAAATCTCTCACTTCTCTTCCTCTCCAACACTTCTTAGAGAAGAATTCACACTTAAACTCACCACAAAAACTCAAAATTATAAAGAAAATAACTAACTAATGGTGTGGAATGAGGTGGAATGATGTAAAGTGGCAAGAAGGGGCAATGGATGGACGAGAAAGATGAAGGAGAGCCTCTTTCTTGATCAATTTTGGCTCTTAATAGAGCCTAGAGTTGGTTCTTCAATAGGTTCTTTCAAAAACTCTTCAAAAAGCGTCCAAATTCATTAAATCTTCTAGAAAAAGAGCTTGCACCGACACTCGCGTCGTTGGCACCAGAGGCCATTTAATTTAGTCTGTCTTCTCTGTCAAACGACGCCGTCGGCGTTGAAATTTTTTTCAAATTCTCCATTTTGACTCCAAATTTCTTGCTTTCTTTTTGCTCCAAGTCCTAAAAATTAACAACCTGTAATAAAACATAAAAAATACCTTCCATTAAAGCGTAACATCACCAAAAATGAGTATAAAATATGGGTATAAAAATGCATATATTTTTCGCATATTAATTCACTTACATAACTCTTAAGTAAAATATCAAGTGAATATTTGGACTACCCCACTCTTGGGATAATTAAAATATTAAGTTCACTGAGCATAGGGCGTATTAATTCATTGAAACTAACTTTAAAAAATGGACGATCAATTGAACAACATAATAGGTCCATATGAACTCGTAGAAATTCAAAAGAATTTAAAGGTTGTTGGGGATTGTTCCCCAAATTTAATAACCTTTTAGATATTTTGATGGATAATTGAATTAATTATTCTTTATTATAAAATCATCCATCAAAACCTGTAGGGACTCATCAAGTCATGACCTGGGGTTTTGTAGTTACCCCTTCGTCTGGTCTTCCTGTTTTTTGTAATTTATTTAAATTTCCAACAAAATTATATATGTATATGTTGCAAGTTATAACATTTTAGTGGGAGCAACAAGAAGTGATAGGTACATATTTAAATTTCTTCATGCAAATTCTGTTTTCTTTTACAACACTTTCTTACAGGTACCTGTTTTTTTTGCTTTGTAAGTGATGAAACAAATTTGCATGTGACATCAAAACAAAAACAACCTTTCAAAAATCAATCAAACTTTTTAAAAATTATACAACATTTTCAAAACCAAAACAAAAAGAAGAACTTCATAACACATCATTTTGAAATTACGGTAGTCCAACAGAGGAGGTATCCCACGGTTGCTAACGAGATATCCTTGGTTTAAATGGGTTTAAAAACTTGTTTAAGCCAAGTTAATTCAGAAGAAAATTGTGATACCGAAATGAGGGAACAGTGGGATCCTAACTGGTGTCGCTTTAATCAACTTTACCACCTCCCCCATTTTGAAATAAATATGTCATTTAAACTTTTAAAGCTTTTGACTTTAGGACTGCTACTTCGTCGAGGAGCTTGGAGGTAACTATATGGGCAACCTTCTACAACATCACGAGGGTCTACAACAACACATCTTTTTCTTAGAATTAAATAACAAGCCATGGGACTTTGAGGTAGTCTGCCTAGCGCGACATAAATTCTCACCTTATTTTTTGGCCTTTGCATGATCATATCGTGCAATCTAAGCTCTGACACATTTTTGGATTCTGAGGTTGTCATCCGATACAACATAAATCTTTTTATCTTTCAGGATATTTGTGTGATCATCTCATACAAATGTAAGTCCTAACCAATAAATTGGCAGGATGAAACATTCAATAATTTTTCCTCAATATTGAAGCAAAACCATTAGGTAGCTGCGAAGTCATTGAGGTTCTCTTCAGGATCCGTGACAACCCCTAGTTTTCCTTTCTTTGGATTCCATAATAATGTTCCAAATTTGAAACTTTCTCATTTAACACTTCTTGCTCCGATCTTTGAAAAGTCCTATCTTTTCTTCAAGGCTATATTTTCTTATCTAAATCGAGAGTTTTCTTAAGTGACTTTGGTCATTTAAGAAGCAATGATTATAGGGGCTTGCCTTTATATGGAGCTTAAAAAAACCAGGTAATATAAACCCTACCTATTTCTTTATATTAGATAGGGGAACTTGTCGGCTTAAATAAATGGACCACAGTCAAAATGGAACTCATGAATTCTTTTGTTTATTTAATCAAGCCTCACAAATAAACGATGTGTCTATTCCTTGGGATAATTATGTTAGTTGTGGTATTGTGCTTAATTATTTAAAATATTGTTTATATGAAATCAGTTCAGTTTTGTATTTTCAAAAAAAAGATAATAATAATCATAATAAAATTATTTTTCAAAATTAAAAATACTATTTTTCTAAAATTCAAATTTATATTTATCTTAAATTAAATCAAAACTACCTCTTAAAATTTAACAGTCGAGAAGCATTAACATTGACTAGTTGCTCAAATGAATTTTCCTCAATGACTTGTGGTCCTTATGGTTGGTTCATCCTTAACAAATCTAGCTTCCTAGATATTGTAGTTTCTTAAGAAGTCAAAATTGAATGTACATCCATCTCATGTACCCTTGCTACCTTTCTGGAGTTCACTCTCTTATAAAGCCATTAAAAATTGTTGGTGTTCATATCTTCAATTAGATAATAGCCCTCATTAAATGAATATAACATAAGTAAACCACCCACAATAGCATCAATGATAGACCTAAGAGTTCTTACTAACACATTAAAAAAAAGTCTTAATTATCAATTAATCAAGCAGTACATGATGGGAGAACTTCCTAAGAAGTTCCTTAAGTTGTTCCCAAGCTTCAAAAATAGATTCACCTTCATGTTGGAAACATGAACTGATATCATTCCTATGTTTAGCCGTTTTTAAGGTGGAAAATATTTTTCTAGGAATTTCTATTAAAATACAATCCACATTCTAATTGATCCAGGTGCTAATGAATTCAAACAAGAATTTGGCTTTGTCCCTTAAAGAGAATAGGAAAAGCATTAGATAAAAAATCTTGTTAGAAAAAACATTATAACAAAATGTGGTGCAGTGTTTTAAGAAACTAGCTAAGTGAAGGTTTGGATCTTCAGACGAGGTTCCCCCAAACTGGTTATTCTACACCATTTGAATGATATCACGCTTCAATTCCAATATATTATCTTCTATGCCAGGGTTTGGATACACAAATGAATTTTATCTATCGTATGATTAGCATAGTCTCTTAAAAGCTTATGTGCATCTGATATTTCATGGCTTGGTTTATGAATCTCTAGGTTATTTTTTGAATTGTTTTCCATCTCTCCAGCAAGTTCTTGAAGTCTCTTTTGATTTCTAATTTTCCTAATAGTTCTATCTAGCTTAGAAATGTAAGATTTAGGTTTCGTAGATCCCAAACCACGCAGGTAGGAACTAGAGACCTCAAATCATAATAATTAAGTCAAATACATACAATAAAAAAAAGTTTTCAGTTTTTAATGTTTCTTTTTTAAATAAATTATTTAAAACACTTGAACAAAAGCAATTAATAATACAAGTGTTCAAGTCTAATACCTAGAACTTTACTTAAAAATCTCTTAAGTTAAATAACCGTCGTTCCCTGACAATAGTGCTAGAAATTTGATACCATTCCCAGGTGCATCAACACAAAATGGGCTCACACAAGTGTACGTGTCATATAAGAAATATCATATTTTAAAGTACGAAATTAAAATCCCACAAGGAACGAGGTAATCCTTGTTATGAAAAGTTCTAGCCTACTAGTTTTAGTCCTAGCTTGAAATTTGGGTCTTTTTTGAAATCCTACAAAGTAATCCTAAATTATCACAAGAAAAAAAAAGTTTAAGTTCTATGAATGTAATACTAAATTTTTACAATTATACGAAAAGTCTGAAATACAAGGTGGCTCTTCCTTGTAACGAGTTAAGAAGATTTCATGAAATTGAGAATTGCATGTAGAAAATTTTAGTTATAAATAAGAGCAATAATCTTCTTTACCCCCTCTCGGCAGCATAAGAAAGCATGGTTAAAGGTGAATATATTTCCACATATCCCAAAGATAACCCATCAAATTATATTTGCCTAACACTTGCATTACTTAACAAGGCATATCCTCCTATACCTCATAGGTTAATGTGAAAAACCTAGTTGATTCTGTCATAGACTTTCCCAATACTTATGGTTCACAAGATATTATAACAATTCACTTAGTTAGAATGAAAAATAATTTAAGTGCTAAAAGTTTATCATTACCATTTAAGGTGAATAAAATAATTTGCAACTCTCATTGCATCCATCCTACTTAATCATCACAAAGAAGATTACGAAGTCTACTGAAGAAACATGATAAAAGCTCCAAACAGATTTATTTAAACAAAGAGAAATCTACTATCTAGTTATTACAACTAAGAAACAATGAAAAGTACATAATAATACTTAGCTTTCTCTCCTTTATAATGAATAAAAGATGAATTAATCAACATCTTCCAGAGTTCCTTGGTTGCTGCTCCTGTAGAACTCACTTTGTCCTCTGCACTAGAAGAAGAAGAAGGGATCTCCATAGCAAGAAAAACACACTAAACATCCAACTGGCATCAATCTTCAATAAACCTACAATTTACTACAATTTATAAACTCTTCAACTTGGGTTGCAAGAATCGTATACAACCCTGCATGATCCTCGACATGATGCAGACATTAGAATCTCTGAACTGCAACAACTGCATCTGACAATTTCTAGCACAAAGGCGTCAGGCTCTCTGTCTGCTGAAGATTTGATGCATGTCTAAGAGCCCATGGGGTCTGGTTCCTATGTGTCCATTACATGGTGCCTAGGAGCCCAAGGTTTGCTATTTAAGAGCCAACCTCTCGGGTTTGTAAGGCAGTGATTAACACTTAGGCACCCAAGGGTTCGACATCAAGGAGTCAGTGCAACTATGGATCCTTAAGCTCCAAATCTTCTCCTAGTTTTCCCACTTCAATTTCTTGTTGTACCTGTAAGATAAACATAAAAATAACTTTCTTAAATTGCAATTTCATCCATAAAAATGAATTGAAACATCAAGAAATACTAGCTAACTTATCCACACATCCCCTTATAGACTTCTAAAAATAAAATTTTGAATTTCTCTAGGGCTTCAGCATCAGTGTGATCTACCCAAAGAACAACTTTTTTGAGTAATGATAGACTTTCATTCACCCTAATATTGGCCTTAACCTCAAAGTAGACCTAACACTTTCCTATTAATGGGATTCCATAAATCTTTTGACCTCCTAAGCCGTTTGATGGCCTTTGGGTTTTGATTCTCCATGAGGATTTGGTTCTTGAAGAGCTTGTGCTCTCCCTTCAAGTATTGTGTGGGTCAATTATGTCATTTGTCCTACCATTTGATCACAAAGATCCTAAATTTTGCACAAACACTCTTATAGACTCCAAGACTTCTTATCGATGGTATGATTCCACACTAACCACACCTTTTAGCATGTTGAATCCAAAAATTTCATGTGGGTCACTCCCAAGGAAGTGTGTTGGGTGAACGAGAGAAATAAAGAGAGAGATGAAAGTATAATGCACAATAATACGAGTACTGAGGAGGTAAGTTAAATGGTCATTTCTTGAAGAAATGTCCCCTATTTATATATCATAAAGTTATCTAGTAAAGTTACATGTTTGTCCTTATTTTAAAAGGGGCATTAGAAGTTATTATTACACATTTTTAAATTTGTAATTATCTATGGGATGCTTTAATATCTATAATCAGCGTTGGCATCATTTGATATTTGTAACATCTTATAAAGGTGGTATTTAATGGCCCACTGATGTTTTCATTCAGTTCTCTGATAATCATTCGGTTGACTGAGAAGTCTTCAGTCAGCTAGAAGGTCTCAAGTTGGATAGAAGGTCCTCGGTTGATCTCCTCGACAAAATTCCTAAAACATGCCCTCTTATCATAAAGGCGGACTTTGATCAATAGGCAGACGGTGTATCACCGTATTCTAACGGGCAGCTTTCCTTGTCAAAGGGATGCTCTCAAAGGATTAGGAAGATATTAAGATATCCTTTTGCTATCACTACGAAGAATCTCAGAATTAGTTGAGGGAGCAAACTATAGGTTACTGTCCCTCGGATTAGGTGCCTCTCGTTCTTTCATTCGGCCAAGCTTTTTTTGGGTCGGCCCATTGTTCTACTGAAGGGACTGGCTATTGGCATCTCCATTTTTTAACCATCCCAATGCAGTCTTTGAGACTTGTCGAATTTCCTCGAGATTCATACGTCATATTTTTTAGCTGGATTTGTGTGAACTAAAGGAAATTAAGAGTTGAAGTTTTATGGATCATTTACACTAGATTTGCGTGAACTATAGGAAATTATTAGCTAATTGGTCCAAGGAACTACTTCTCCTTTCATGTTATCTGCTCTTGGGTGGTATTAAATTTTTTATATAATGCTGCCATCATTTACTAATCTATATAATTTCTTGGACAATCTACTTTTATATTCTTTATCCTACAACTATCAAACTTTTAGATCAATGAAGTGTGGCCTATCTGGTCTTCACAAGGAGGGCTTTTGTTTCTGATTTGAAGGATATGTACATGGGTTGGTTGAATAGAAGCTGGACATTGAGGAAATGTACACTCGATCAAGCATTGTTTTGACTATATCACTGACCACTTTGCCTCAAATTACAACTAAGTACACAAGTTAAAACTTCAATCTGATCTCTTTTTCTTTTTTGTTAAAATTTTTGGGTACACATGTGACTTTTTGGAGGAATTTTTGTGTGAGTTATATACTAGATGATTAAGAATCTAGGGGTGAATAATGTTTTTTTTTTTGGTTTTTTGGAGGGTCCTAATCACCTACGCTTTTGTACTTTTACTTTGTGATTAATAAAATTGTCAACACACACATACGGAGAGAGAGTGAGAGATGAGAGATGAGAGATGAGAGAGAGATACACAAAGAGAGAGAGAGATGAGAGAGAGATATACACAGAGAGAGAGAGCGAAAGAGATGAGAGATGAGAGAGAGAGAAAGAGATTGTCCTCTAAATTAAGTTTTTTTTCTAAGGCATAAGTGCTTTACTTTCTCAAAGTACATTTCTCCACACATGTATGCCAGAAAATATTACATGCAAGTGCAGATAAAGAATAATTGGGTCACAGCTCGACATGCACCATATTTAAAGATATGGTGGCGGCCGATCTTGCCAAGCGATATCAGCTGGATCACATATAATATTTTTTTTCAGGCATACACATTGAAAGAAAATAAGATATTTATGCGAGGGCTTAAAAAAATAGAAAAAATTACAAGCTCTATCTAAAAGCAAAAATTCACTACGCCAAAGCAGGTACAATAAGTGTCCTATATCTGATTAACTCCAGGGCTAGGTTTAAGATTCTTCGTGACGTGTTAAAACTGGAGCAGATAATTATGACGTCCGGCTTTATTAGGTCATCTCACACATCAGCAGCAAATCTAGTCGCACTGTGGAATATATAGCTTGACGTACGACATCATAAATAGCGGTGTTTCCTACTGGCCATTCACGTGGACTACAGAATGTGCTTGTCACAAACCTAAAGGTAGTCTTCAATGGTAATGAGTGACACGATTTCTTATAGTCATACATTGTCGGTCCAACACTTGAAGCCAATTAGAGGCAAGCAATATGGGCCACATGAAAATGTAATTGGCATCTACTCTTGCAGATGGTTGCAAGAGCAATGCATTCATAGCCAATTTTGATGACAAAGAGCTCGTTGATAGACACGAACATCATTTGGAAGACAGAGGGTTGCAAGAGCAATGCATTCATAGCCAATTTTGATGACAAAGAGCTCGTTGATAGACACGAACATCATTGGGAAGACACATTCGAAATGTGTAATGTTATATCCATTGATATTGAAAAACCAAACCTAAGTGCAACGTTTACGCAACAAACGTGTACACTACAATCAATTAGTTGATTGCGTAAACAAAAAAATATTAGTACGAATTTCAAGACAATCAAATGATCCATATCGAAAACTAAAGGCTAAAACGCTAAAAGATCTCATGAATTCGACCGACTGATGGCCAACCCAGCTGATCGAAATGTTGCCATCCGATCCAAGGGTTGCCAACCGACCAAAGATAAGCTTAGCCGACCGAAGGGCCACCCAAGCCAACAGTAGTAAAAATCCATGTTGATCCCTCTGAAATAAACGACCTGAAAATGGTCTAATACCTCCAACAATTCAACAAGTATCAACACAAAGCTCTCTCAACGACACCCCTAAGAAAATACCAATAGATCATTAAGGATCAATAATCAAGAAAGCCAACTAAATATGCAAGAGCTGACCGACCATTCACCTTAAGGACTGACCAACGTTCTTCTTAAAGGTCGACCAACGTCTAGAGAAAAATGCCAACCAAAATCAGTTTTGTCAGCTGACCCAACAACCTACTGACCAGAAGGTCCCGATGTGAAAAAAATCATAATAACATGTACAATTCCTCTAAAGCATGGGTAAAAATATGTAATTGAACATTTTGTCTCACTTTCTCCTCTAAATGGAGGGACTAGATCATTTATTAGCTAGACTGTTCTTTTGTAGAGATTCTCTTCGTCGTTCCCCTTGTTATCTCCATATTCAATATATAAAATGTGTTGTAAGGCCCAACAATACCCCAGTTTGCCCCAGAAGGGTGAGTAACTGCGCTCTCTCTCATTCTCTCCCCCTCTTTCTGTCTCTCCCTCACGGTTACTGCTATTCTATTCCTTATGTATGCCTTATAGGACAACTCATGATAAACATGCTACCAATTAGAAGGGAAAAGACACCAACTTGGAGAAATGCACCACTAAGAATCTCATAATAGAGAGTACACCAACGAGTTTATGCAACGACTGATCTAGCAGCCAAAAAACCCATTTTTTTCTTCTTTTGAGAGGCTTCAACTTAGAAGCAAAAGCCACAAATTGGTTGCATAACTCCAACTATTGGAAAATTCCCTTGGGGAAGGCCAGCCAAATGACACCTCACCAATGTTCAGTCTAATCCAGGTGACTGACACCCAACTCAGTAATGAAAATGCATTATCATTTCTAATGTTCTACACTTCTTTCACTATGAAAAATATGAATCATTGTAGTTTTTTCCTAGGTCCAATTGACACTTAGGGAATTCATGTACAAGTAGCAACACCGACAGTGACACCAAAGATGTTTGGTCAGTAGAAGAAACCACAACGCTCCAGCATAATAAACATTGGTCTCCAAACTTGAATCAGAAAAAGTTTTGAAGATAGTTGCTTACCCAGTAGTAATAAACTTCAGGAAAGTTACAATGCATATCACCACAGCTGCAAGCCTCGGCGGATACCCCTCAGAGGCAGCACCAAGATCTGCCTATGACATGATGAACGGTGCAACCCGGCCGAGGCAACAATCCAACCAACCAATTGAGACCTAAAAAAGTGTAAGACGCAAGTCAGGTATTAATACTATAAATAAACCGAGAGCAACACAATAGGCATCTAGTCAGTATAAAATAATGAGTAGGATTGACAAAAATGCTATAGAAGTCCGATCATTGTCCTAACACAAAATTCGACCCTCAAACAAGCTTCAAAATTTCTTTGTTTATATGTTCAATATAGATAAAGCTCTGGAGGTAATTCCCTACCCAGTAGAAAATATCTTCACAAAGAGTATGATTCAAATCTCCCCAAAAAATGCGTCTTGGCATATAACAAAAGATGCAGTGTAATCGAGACAATAATTTGATATTGAAAAGAAGAGGCACGGGTAGAATAAGACTTATGTCAGGCTGTGACATGCCGAAAAGGGAAAATAATTCTTTCTAGAAATCTAAGTAATCAACCAATACCAACATACGTCACTAAGTAATCACTACGAGCAAATAACAAAAAAAAATTTATAAAAATAAAAGAAGCAGAAATTAAAAAAAAATGACCAAAAGCTTCATTCATTTCTAAATACAAGTGTACAAATTTTTATACAAAATATATCTTTACAAATTTTTCCTCAAAAGTTTCTTAAGCTATAGAGGGATGACTAAAGTTCAAAGAAGAAGTTCCTTTGTCACCTCCAATGTTTGAATCATCTCCCAAAGATCCTTTAGAACTAGAGCAGTGAATTCTTCCAAGTCATCAAAGTTTGGGTCAACATGATTTGACCTAATGAACCGCTCGATCACAACAATGTTGCAGACCCAAAGGAGCTCACTTAGAGTTATTACTTGCTGGAGATGAGAAGGGAGCTTCTCAAAGAACTTCTATTTAGTCTTTGTTGAATCTATTCTTTCTTCTTAGCTCTGATATTCTTATTGGGTGACAAAAAACCCCCTATAGAGTAGTGATCACATCCTCCACTTTTTTTTTTAGCTTCCCTTCAGATATTACAACTTGCATTTCTACCTTCTTTGAAACATTTCATAAGTTTCAACCCTCTCTGAGGTAGTAGCTCACTTCATCTTTTTTTGTTCTAGGTACACTGACTGAAGGTGGGAAGCCTCCCGCGCCTTAATATGACAGTGATTTGTCTTTCAGTAGAGTTCAAGGCACTGACAAGCCTGTGTGACTTGACAAAGGCTCGAGACTAGACATCTTCAATAAATACAAAATGAAAATCTTGAACAGATGCAAAATCATCCATTAAGTCCACCTCCTGGTTGATTGTTGTGTATCGATCGTCAGAGCTGTTCCATATTTTAGCCTCCTTTCTTGAAGAAGGAAGCGAGGGTGACGGAGTAACCTTTTCTCTTCCGATTAGAGGGGGGTGTGGAGAAGTTGACTCAAAGATAAGTTGTTTTCATTTTTTATGTTACACCTCCTCTTGGGATGCTGCCTCTGGATTGTTTTAAAATTTGGTCCATGTAATAGAAGAAGGTCGACTAGCCTCACTATGAGCAGACAATCTAAAATGTGTAGTAATATTTGGTTTAGCACCAACCATGACATGCTAGCTCCTTAAAAGTCTCTTCCTTTGCATTACTATCCTCTAAGCAACAGTATGGCTCTTCGGGGTCTCACTTACCCGTGTTGGAAGGATCTGCAACCAGTATATTAGTGTTAGAAAAAACTACAGATCTTCTTTCTATATTGGTTAGTTCACCAGTGGAGACTCTTTGGATCACTACCATAGTTGTAGAGATAAATAAAAGAATGTCTGAACTTTCAATATTGACTTTGTTGCTATGAGTCTCCATCAAACTTTCCTTGGTTGCTACAGCTTTCTAGGCAAGAACTATCTTCACCCTAGCCTTAACTTTTTTCTTTTTTACAATCGTTTGAGTAGCAATTGCTGCCTCCTATTTGACATCCTCTGCATCAATGATGGACCACAAATCTGCTGTCATTTGACCAAACTTCCCAGGAAATAAAACCCTGCTTACGATTGTCAAATTGATAAACTAGGGAACTTGTAGGTGCTACTCTTCAATTTTGACTACCTTAATCTTAAAATAATCCACTCCCTGCTTTCTCTTGAAGGTGACCTCGATCAGAGTAATTTTAATCCCCCAGTTTGAAGAGGAAGGGATAATGAAGAACTTGAACTTATAGTCTTTTACTTTATTCTCCAAGCCCAAGAACTTGAATCGACCAGCTATGTATAACTTTACATACCTTCTGTCTCCACGTAAAATGAGAACATATGGTTGAAAAGTCGATGAAGCACAAAATCTCTTTTTCTCAATAATAAAAAATGTAGGTCATTATAGACACAAAAGGGTACAACTTAATTTAAGCTAGAATAACATTGTAATGATTGAAGATCACTCTAAGCTTCTGGTAAAAAGGCAGCCGCAATTCATTCCTCAACTAGTCTCTATAAATTACCATGTCATCATCGAACCAAGCAGTGACTCTCTCATTATAGCGAGTGGATGGTATCTTGATGCCTGGGTCAAAAATAAAATCCTCCTCTATAAATGCCACCTTTGATGTAGACATAACCAATTTCTCAATCGTAGCCACCTGTCTGAAGGTATGAAGGAGTGCATTTTTGAGTCATCAGCAAATTATTGGATAACTAAATGAAAAGAAGAAAATTAATTAATAGAAGCCCAAAAAAAGATAAAAAGAGTGCAAATGAATACCTCAATCTATAATTATAGCGATACGTTGTAAGAGGTAGCATAGTATGGAACTTTTGAGAGAAAAGCATCACATCAACAAATAAATCAAGAAGAAAAATGAATCAATTTTTTTTTTGAAAATAAAATGGTTAAATTTGGGCATAGTCTGACAAATTTTTTTTCACAAATTGGTTCTCAACAACCTCTGTAATGACAATACCCTTTTAAGTAACCTTCTATACAAAATTTGATCGTTGAGCATGAATTGATTCACACAATTGGCCTCAGAATGAACCTCTACAAAAAAACATCTTCCCAAAGTTTAAACAATTTAGAACAAAGAGTAGAAGTCTTTCCTCACACGTTCTTCAATCAGATCAACAGTTTGTAGAGATCTTCTTCTCTCGAAGCTTAATCAGCTGAGCATGAGTGACCTGCACTTCATCTAGGAAATGAGTCAATGTTCTCAAGGGCATCCTGTGTCACTCAAACACTATTATTCATACCATAGGATGTTGGGAACTACCATAGAAGATTGTTTCACCTTCAAAAATTGGCTTGAAAAGAAACAATAAGGGTGGAACCATTGCTATCTCTAGAGAATACCTGAAGGAACCAAACCAATGGTTTGTCAGTATTGTCTTTAGTGAAGATGTGGAACCACTTAAATACTATGGAGAAGATGAAGGTTTGAACACTATCCTGTACAAGGCCTCTGGAAAGATCATCAACAAACTTAAAATTTTTTTTTTGCAGAGCCTCTTGAATTAACTTAAGCTTCTTCCATACAAGATGCCTTTGTATTTCCTAAAGAGAAGAAAGAAGTCAAACCAATAATCAACTTAGTAGAACATGAAGTGAACTTCGAAGGAGAAATAGTCTGTAAAAAGATAATTAAGACTATAAAAGAAATTTTATTAAGGTAGTTATTTTAGGTGAGGTCTTAAGACACTTGCACCACTCACATTGTATGACTTTTTCATTCCTTCTTAAACTATTAATGAAATGATTAGTGATTCAAACTATGTTCTATTTTTTTGTATTAACTTTATTTAATTTACTCAAGTAGTAACATAAGTAATAATGATAATTGTAATCCCAATGAAAATGATTATCAGGTCATAAGTGAACCTATGGGAGATGCTTATACAAGTGGCGATGCTTTTTTGATAGTGATGCCTATCAAAATTGAGATAGAATCTTCTGAATCTAACATTTCTTATGGAGAAGTCTTCAAAGTCATAGAGCAATTAGTTGATACCATGATAACTCCTATAAAAGACATTTCACAAATCAACCTTCAAAGTTACAAAATTCCTCCACCTTGTAAAGCAAATCCAGAGCAAACTACATAAATTATTAGTCCTAATCAATCTGTAGAACCCCTATGGGATGTTCCTATGAAAGATAAGCTTACGGAGGCTTTGCCCAAAGTTGATTATAACATGTTGTCTCATTTAAGAAATTTTGTAGAAAAACTTAATATCTATAACACTCACAGCTTATCTAAAGATATAAGAGAGTCACTGGTTAAAGTCTTGCTAGATCCCAAAATCTATATATCTTCCTTTAAATTGAGAAGTAAATTATTTTAATGAAATTCCTAAGTTAACTTTCAATGATGATAACTTCCTATTATTGACAATTGATCATAATCAATCATTTTACATCTCTACAAAAGTGGGATGGTTCTAAGTTCTTATTGATCTATGTGCATTAGTCAACATAATGAATATGGGAATACTTACATCGACAATGATACAAAAAAACTCTCATTGAATAATATTTTTCTACATGGATTCAATGATAAAGGTGAGAGATCTCTAGGCTTCAAAACACTCCAACTAAAAATTAGTGATTTCAAAACAAAGTGAAGTTTCATATTATTGATTCATAGACATCCTGCAACACACTTATGAGGAGGCCCTGGCTTCAAAAGAACCAAATGGTGACTTCATCCATCCATAAATACATCAAATACAAGAGAGACACAATAGATTATTATATTAAGGGTGACCTACAACCATTCTTAGTTCTTGAAGTTATACTTTATGAAGACGTATCGTGCTACATATTAAAGAAGCAAGCAATATTTTTTAGAGAGAAATCCACAATTATAAACTTAAAAAAGCAAGAAAAGAAAAAAACCATTAAAGAAAATATTGTAAAAGGAATGAAAATAAAAGGAAAGAAAAGAAAAGTGTAACAAAAAAGAGATTAAAAAAGAAACGAAAGCAAAAGAAAACGTTCAAAAAGAAAATAAAAAATGTGATCAGAAGATGAAGATAGATACCAAGTGATATTTCAACATTCTTATACCTCCCCAAAAATATGATCATGTGATAAAGCCGTAAACAATTATTTAGTAATCTGAGGTAAGACAAGATGATCACTATGAAAGCTTCTCCACAAAATATAGAGGATGGAACCTTCGTGGTCCATATTGACTTAGAATCCAACTCAGAGAATGAGTCGTTCTTACGCAAGTAAGAACATCATTGAAGATCTTCCTAGAAGAAGATGATGAAAAAAGAAGAACTATTACTTCATGCTAATATATGTCTAAGTTATCCATGTACTAGAGGATCAACCAATATGTCAATACTTTAGCTCTACCCACGCCATCCTCTGATATTACACAAGGTTGGAAGTTTGAATTGTACCCCAATTGAGTGATTATTAGAGTTAAAAGTTATATAAGGGATACACTACTTCAATTCTTGAAAAAATGTAGAACTTGATGATAATATATCAAATGAATCAATTGGGCTAACTTTTGATTGACACTTACCTTTTGTTAATAATTAGAAAAACATGGTCTAATACCACACACATGGAACACTGAACGTAATGGATCCAAATGAAGAGCCGGTGTTAGATTCATTGCAACAGGATTAGTGGATGATGAGGAATATTACATGGTCATCACTAAATTTCCAAAACATGATAAGAACCTTTCAGAATGTAATCATTTTGATGATGATGCTTATTTAAAAATTTTGAATGATGAGGGTGTCCTTTTAATTGGGAACATACCTTCTTTAATAGAGAAAAACTTAAGTCAATTATTAACGAATTTAAAAAAATAAATTTGATAACTTATGATAGCCATAAACCAAATTTTCTAAGTTAGCTTTTAATTAACAAGAGACCAAATGGCCTCTTTAAGTTGCTCAAGAGTTTAAAGACATTTTTTACTAAAGCAATAAAGAAATGTCAGGACTAGCTTCCGAGGTAGAAGTTCATAAATTTACAATACAACCTGAAGTCATATCAACTAAAAAAACACATTGATGAATGAGAGTGGAAATTGAACAACAAGTAATAATAAAGGTGAAGAAATTTATGGAGGCTAACCTTTTTTGAGATGAACATTTTCTTTCCCAGTTGGCTAGTGCTGTACATATTAAAAAAAGAATGGACAAATTCACATGTGCATTGACTTTTTAGATCTCAACAATACAAGTCCTAAGGACATATTCTATTTGCCCGTACCAGAACTGATGATTGAGATCAACTCTTTAAAAATAGTTTTAACCTTCATGGAATGTTTTTAGGCTACAAACAAATTAAGTTGGCTTCTAAAAATGTGATACATATTACAATTAGAACCCCAATAAAAGCATACTACTACAAATTTTAGACTTTTTTTTCTGAAGAATACTAGTGCCACATACCAATGATCTTTGTCAAAGATCTTTAACAATCTCATCCACAAATAATATGAATGCGATATTATTGACCTGACGGTTAAAATTAAAGAAAAATAAGATCATTTATATGATGTGAGAACTATTTTTGGAAGCTTACATATATATGAATTGAAGGTGAATCCATTTAAATGTACCTTTTGCTTAAATTCTAGAAAATTCTATGAACTTGCAGTATGAAATTGTGGGATAGACATAGATTTGCTGAGTATTAAAGAAATATTATAACTTCCACCTCCTAAAAGCCTATCCTAATTTAGATCATTCATAAGCAACTTGGCATACATAAGAAGCTTTATTTCTAACCTTTCTAGTAGGCATCATCCATTTTTTGCTAAAGAGGAGCAAGGATCCATTAGAAAGATGACTGCCTTACAACCTTTGAAAGCACAAAAAAATACATAATGCCACATATAGTATTAGTGGCCTCTATCCTAGGTCGTCCATTAATCCTCTATAGTTCTACTATATATGAATCCCATGGTGCCTTACTAGAACAAATTAATAAGGAAAGTAAGGAGAATACAATATACAACTTTATTTGTCAATTTATACTAGCTAAAAGAAATCATCATCCAATCAAAAAGAATTACTTGACCTTGATATTTTCTGTCCAAAAACTAAAACATTGCATGCTCTCTCACAAACTTAGTCTTATTTCTTGTTTTAATGCATTGTAATATTTGATGTCCGTACATATTTATCAGAAAGAATAGCAAGATGGTTAATGATTTTACTATAAAACAATATAACTGTTGTTCCCTTACATGCTATTAAAGGCCAAGCCTTGGTTGAATTTTAATCTGTAGATTTATTGTCTGTTGACACTTCTTTAAATGATGATCAACTTGATGAACTAATCATGACTTTGCAAGATCAAGATATACCATGGTGGAAGTTCTAGTTTGATATTTCTTTGTCAACTAATAAGGAAGTTAATTCAATATCAGTTGTCCCTAATAAAGTTGCAATAAGATTAATATTTATAACTTTTAAATGTAGGATGATGGGTTTCTTATATATTATATTAGATTAATGTATCAAAAATGAGGGAGTGTACGATTCCATAATTACTGTTATGTTGTTATCGATTATGATTGAAATTTAAGAAGTCCAAGCCTTCAGATATCCAAAGTTGATAAATCTGATTGCTGGAACATATTTAATTTTCAAGCTACAAAATTATATGTACTACCAATACGCTATGAGTTTACTTGAATAAATACCAAATGTTATCTTTTAATATCCCGTGAGAGTAATACCATCGCAGATACATTAGGAAGGTTGGATTAGGAGATAAATTATTTGGAAGAAGAGACTCTGCTGATTGAAGTTTAGGGTTGCCTGGTCCTCTCCTTAAAAGATATGGAATACATTCATTAAATAAGTTTAAAGGATAGGTTTACATCTTTAAAATTAAGGAATCAAATAATTGGAGACAACCATTTATGGATGACTTATGAGAAGAAAAATTTCCTCAATAAAAGTCACTATCTCATCAAGTGAAGTTTTGAATATCTTATACTCTTATATATGATACACTCTATAAAAGGTTTTTTTTTTATCATATAAGGTTACGTTACTTAGATATGCAGAAACCCAAAAAATTTTCGAAGAAATACACTCCAAACTATGTGACACTAACCAATCTCACTCTAAGATAGAAACAATCAATAGGATGGGGTATTATTATCCAACAATGATTAGTGATTGTGTAAAGAATGCAGAGGTTTTAGCCAAAAACATGATATAGTTTTATGTCATCCACCTAATTTATTACACCCCATTAATGTCTCATTGCTCTTTAAATGTTTGGGCACATACATCATGAGCTGTATTGAGTCCCCTTCATCTAATGGACAAAGGTTTAGATTAGAAGTGATTGATTATTTCTTAATGTGAGCAGAGTCCATTTCTCTGATAGAAATAAAAGCTCATCATGTAATGCAATTCTTTAAATATTGCATCATATACCAATTTGATGTCCCTCTGATGGCATAAAAGAGTTGTGGTGAAGAAAGTCATTCGAATTGCACAAGTACACATTTCAAGTAATAATGTGGATTTACAGTATTCCGTATTGATCCCATGAGGAAAAAGGCTAAGGAATATTCTAATTGGTGAATCTCTATTGTACAAAATTTCTAAACCTAGTTCATCATCTTCACAAGCAAGAGATTGAATTCCTACAGTCCTACACAAAAATCAAAAGCAGTAGTTGGAGAACAAAGAACATAGCAATCAAGAAAATCTTATGATTCTTTAAGAGAGATGAGTCTTGTGCTACTTGATTCAGGTATCATGATAGTTTGTGGTTTTTTTAGATGTTTCCATATGTGAAAGTTATCAATAGAGATAAAATGGTCTTCTTAAGCATATGCCTAGGTCAGAAGACAAACCAGAAAACCATGAATTTATAATTGCTTAACCCTATGGTGTTTTTTAGTATTCTTCTGATCCCCTATATAAGTTGTAAAATCTTAAAAGAATATGGCTATGCTTACCACAATTTTTTGGTTACACTTTCATTCATCTATGTGACAGGCATAAGTCGTAGATTGTGAAAAATTTTAACACCATAATTGGTCAAATCATGAGTAAATTAAATTCAAATGTTAAAATAATAACTTCTACATGAAAGCTCAAAAAAATTTTATGGGAAAGAAATCTGAGAAAACCACAGAACCATGATCCTTACATCACAAAGACACAATGCTACTCATAATAGATTGTACAATGGAATACTAATCTATGGAAATAATTGTTGCAAGCATAAATTGAAGGAAAACACTTTAAAAATAACATTTCATCTCCACCAAAGCAAGAGCACTCCCTCTCATGAAATAATTCCCCAAATCAGTAAGGAAAATAAAAGAAAAGAGAAGGAAGAACCCTTAGGACCTCAACCTTAAGCAAGGAAGAAAGAACTAAGGGAGAAATTTTCTATCTGTCTCTCTCACAAAGGCTCTTAATCTTTTCCTCTAGCCAACTCTAATGTTCCATGTCTCCTCAAAGCTACCCTAAAAGTAGTTTTTTTCACCTTGGTTTCGGATTTAGCAAGAAATTTCCCCCCAAAAATGTTTCCCACATCATTGGCGTGGTCAAGGTCAAACCTGGTGTGGTGACATCCACATTCCTGATTGGGTGGCCTGGTCACACTTGATCTCGGCATTTCCATGCCACCTTGTTGATCAAAAAATGTGGTTACACCCATTTTGGGCATGGTCATGCTAGTTCTGACAATCTAAACCCTAGTTTTCCTCACTTTGAAAAGCATGCTTAATCACATGAAACCTGCACATCACCAATAATTTTTTTCTAAAATTGTAAATCCATGTATTTAAAGCAAAATAATAGATAAAAATCAAGGTTAGGTGAAACAAAAATTGTATAATATTGACTCCGGTCAATATCCCCAAACATACTGCATTACTTGCCCTCAAGTAATCTCATACTTTAGTTTAGGATTAACATAATGCTAGTTGAACTCATATGGCTATCCTGCCTCATTAAGTGGACTATATAAATGCTATGCAAAAGATGAAACTATCATTTCATGGTCAACATTTCCTCAATGTCTAATAACCCAATCCTTTCCCTACTTCCCCTTTCCTGATATTAATGAAATCTCAAAAATCATATTCAAGTGTGCCTGAAATATTTCTATTTATCAATGACACACTCTAAATCATTTAGAAGGTTACCTAGCAACATGATGACACCTTACCTTTTATTTGGAGCACAACCTAAGAGTCTAATTAAGTCCATTTGAAAACATGATAATTATTGGAAAACTAAAGCCAATTCTTATTGAGCCCACCTCATGCTTCTTAGAGAAGTTTTCCCATTTCTTTAGATTTGTCTTTTTTCTTTTTAAATTAGCATAGCATAATATCTTTTTCTTTTTTTAAGATGTTTCTTTTCTTTTACTATGGTTTTTTTCTCTTTTCCCTAAGAATTATTATATCTAGTGGAGCTTATTTCTTTTGCTGATTTTGAACATCAATATTTTCTTAATACATTAGCCTTAAGTTTTTCCTAATATGGTATTCCAACATATTATTTTCTAGCTTAAAAGTTAGGGTTCCATCCAAATTGGTTATACTAATCGCTAAATGATAAAGAAAAACCTCTTTCATTAATGATGCACCAAAATAATATGTAGTTTTAAGTACATATTTTATGCTTATTTTTGGTGATATTGCAGTTGAAAGAATGATATTCTCATGTTTTTGTTGCAGATATAAAAAATTTAGGCATTTAGAGCAAAAGTAGCAAAAAAATATGAAATTTTGAGCTAAAACAACGAATTTTTGAATTCTGACGCAAGATGCGCCAGATTGGCGCATGATGCTCCAGATTGGCACCAAATGCGTCGGATTGGCGCCAAATGAGCGGGATTGGCGCTAGATGCGCCGGATTGGCGCCAAATGCACCAAAACCAAAAAAATAGTGTGGTATTCAGCAAAATGGTGCCATATTAGTGCCAGATGCGCCATTTGATAGAGAGTTGATGCATGATGTGCTGGATTTGCCGCCCGATGCGCCAGGGATGACTTTTCACAGATTAAGCTGGTTTAAGACAAATTTTGTGCAAATTTTCAAAAGGACACTCATTCAAAACACCCTTAGAGTAATTCAATGCCTCTAAACACTTTGGTACATTCTTTTGTGAAGGGATATGTCTCTTAGATCAATGGACATGTCTTTTGAATTCAAAAGAGTTAACTTTTCGATATAATTTTTAGAGGGAATTTTGAATTTTTTGGGAAGGAGGCAGCCTTTAATAAAAGAGAGGAAAGTCTATGGCTTAAAGAGAGTTGGAGTGGTGTGTGTAGAGGGGTGAGAATTAGATAGAGAGAGAGAGGCAAGGGATTGGAGATTTTCTTCAAGGATTGTAAGAGGAGAGGAAATGTGAGAGATTTCTTCTTCATTACACTTCTAAGAGAGAATTGAGAGTGCTTGTAAAGAAGAAAAGGCTTGAAGAGAACTTCTAGAGATTTGCTTGAGAAGGATTGTGAGATAAGTTTTGTTATTTATTTATTTTGTTTTGTAAATTTATTTTTATATATGAAATTCATATTTTGTTGTATCCTTCTCATGAATTATGAGTAGTCATCTTTATCCTTCTCCCTACTTTGAGATATGGTTTTGTGAAGAATTGATTTGATTTTATTTATTTTTAAATGTTAATAATTTGTGATGATTTGAATTCCGATCTTCATTTACTTTTTCAATCTGGCTAATTGAAATGTTAAAATGTGTTAAGAAATATATGTTACGAAAGGGCTATGATTTCTACAACATTCGGAGAATCATATTTTACTTCATGGGAGAGTATTTCATCCATGGGGTTGGGTGCAAATAAACAGGGAAATATACTTTGTTGGATGCAGAATTAGAGATTTTAAGATGACATATTAAAATTCTTAAACTGTTCTAGCTAATTGGAAATTGATGCGAGATTATTAGTCCTTAGGTCAGGGAGTAGTGAGAGCTCTGGAGTGGCAGCCGATATCCTCCCAGCTTAACCACAGAATTAAGGACTAAACTCTGGATTAGTCAATATTTTTTATACACTTGGAAGAGGGTAAAGAATAGGATCGCTCCTATTTAACACAAAATAGTTTTTTTTTTTAAATTTTTTAAATGATTTTAATTTCCTTAAAATCCATGTATTATTTATATAGGGGAATGATGCTTTCTTAAATTTGAACTTTTCGTCACAAAAACTTAGTTTGATTTTCATAAATTTACTTTTAAAAGTTTAGCATTTAGTTTAATTAACTTTTTCTTTCAACTCCATTTTATTTAACATTCAATTGTTACTTAATATTCAAATTTAGCACGTTACTTTTTGTAGTTTTAAAAATTGTACTTTACATTATAATCTTAAGAACTTATTTATAGACATTTTGAAATTCTCTGTGGGATCGATATCTAGGAATCTATAAGAGCCCTTTATTACTTAAGTGATACATATACTTACATTATTTTGTTGGGATTAATTTGCATATTTGCTATTGTATGTGTCATGTGTATTTTGTAATATTGAAAAATATTTGCAAAATTAACACACTAAATCCACCGGCATAAAGTTTTTGGCGTCGTTGATAGTGAAGTAACAGAAAGTAATCGTAAGTTATTTTATAATTTATAGTATTCTTATTATCAAAACTTAAAAAAGTTCTTGTAGTTTAGTTTGAATATTTTCTTATTTAAGTGTGTTTTCTTATTTTAAATTATTTGTTGTGTTTCTTTATGGGTAGTGTATGATCTAAAAATTTAGTACCTTACAATTCTGAGTTAGAAAGAACTATTAGAGAAAATTAAAAACAACAAAAAAGATAGATATTATTAGCAAAGTGGTTTACAATTTAACTAATGCTGGAAATAAAAATGATCATTAGCGACTTTTAATAGATTATGCTAATCCTACATTAGATGAAATTCATTTAAGTATATAAAACTCTGTTGTAGCTGCCAATTCATTTGAGCTTAAACTTACTATTATCCAAATGGTTCAAAATAATCAGTTTGGGGGAACACCATCTGAAGATCCTAATTTATACCTTGCTAGTTTTATAGAATTATGTGTTATTTTAAAGTATGATGGAGTGTCAAATGATGCTGTCAGACATAGAAGATTTCCTTTTTTACTAAGAGATAAAGCTAAGATGTGGATAAACTCGTTAGCACCTAGATCTATAAGAACCTGGGGAGATTTATCACAAAAAATTTTATCTAAAAATTTCCTACTTTCAAAAACGTCTAAGCTTAGAAATGATATTACATCTTTTTGTCAGTTTAAAGGGGAATGAATTTATGAAGCCTGAGAAAGATTTAAAGATCACCTTAAAAAG
The DNA here is from genome assembly GCA_002079205.1 of Phalaenopsis hybrid cultivar. Taxonomy (NCBI): domain Eukaryota; kingdom Viridiplantae; phylum Streptophyta; class Magnoliopsida; order Asparagales; family Orchidaceae; genus Phalaenopsis; species Phalaenopsis hybrid cultivar. The sequence continues at coordinate 91,475 of JXCR01144151.1, read as the reverse complement.
TATCCACACCATGTGTTGCCAGATTAGTTAATTCAAAATTTTTATAATAGATTGGTTGGTCTCTTAGCTCGATAATTGACAATGCTGCTGGTGGATCATTAATGTCTCAAAAACATTTGATGAAGCATATTATTTAATTAAAGAGATGACTATTAATAATTTTTAATGGCCCTCTTAAAGGGTAAATCCAAAATGAGTAGCCAGTATTCATGATTTTGATACAATATCTATGTTAGTTGAGGGCAAGTGGTGCGCCGTGGTGCTCGAGGATTGGCTCCTCACACCCGGTGCTGTCGTAAGCGGTATCGTTGATGTCTTCTTTGATATTATTAGAGAGTTCATCAAACTTAAGTACAATTTGAGGATCGTTTTTGGAATCGAGATTAGAGCTATATTGGTCACAATCGATTATTTCATCACTAAAAATAGTTAAAACGTAGCCGAAATCACGATCATTATATTTATCAGCCCCTGGAAGGGTAAAAACATAATCATACAAAGTCAGGGGTTCGAGGATTTTCTTCCCTGAATCCAAGACAACCAATCTAGTAGAGGCAGCCCCTATCCTACCCTTTGTGCTATTAATCTTCGTAATGACATTCTTCTCTTTCTTTGACTTTGATGATGACTGCTCTGGAGGTGAAAGCTTCATCTCGAACCTAGCAGGCTGAAGACTCTGAGCGATAGTTTGCTTTGAAGCGTTATGGATTTGATTTAACATCTTCTTCGATGATTTGCTCCAAACTGTATCCCATCCATCTTTTCCGGCATGTGCGGAAGAATGTTTTGATGAATTATGTATTTGTTTTAGGACCCTCTTAAACTTGTTCCAAGTTGTACTCCATCCATCTTCTCCAGTGTACGAATCAATTGGAGAGATTGGCTTGGCCGAATTCATATTTATGGAACCTTTTTCAGTTTCTTTTAAGTATTATTTTGGGATAGTTATATTCCCTTCTTTAATATTTTTCTTGAGCCAATCCTTAAAGATGAAGCCCTTTGAACTCTTCTGTTGTAGTTTCTTTTTTGAGTTTGGGTTAGCGGTGTAGTCTTTGAATTGGATCCAGCTTTAAGCACTGAAGGAGGGGCAGCTAATCCTTCAGTTGGATCCTCAACAATCATTATTTCTTTTCCCTTAGTAGTGGGAACAGTAGTTTTGGCAGATTTTGCGATGGTAGCAGTGGTCTTAGCCTTCTTGCAAGAAGGGAAATCCTTAAGACAGTTCAGATCGAACTCAGCAGACGGCTCCAGAATTTCTGGAGCCGTGACTTTCATCATGAAGAACTGAGCTTTTCGAGGATGACCTCGAGGTCTTCAAATCCGACTCCAAACTTGATGGTGGGAGCAACGCCGTGGGCTTCATGGTTTGTTGAGGCCATTGCAGCAGCTTTAAAATAGAAAGTTTTGGTCTAAGCTATATGGCCAAAATCTTGTAATCTTTAGTGCAAGCACTGAAAATTTACAGAGGTTGGTCTGTAGACCGAGTGAGTTTTAGTTTGTGGGAATTTTTAAAATTTTTACTAAAAAGGTAATTAAAAACTAGAAAAAATTAATTAATATAACAAAAATTTTAAAGCGTGTGCAGCACAACACAATTTGATTTAATTTGCAAAATAGCAAATCACATTTGGAAGGGAGATGTGAAGTGTTTAGGACACAGTGCGGGACCCATTTATTAACACAAAATGCCCAGGTGGAACTATTCCACCGACACACCTATTGGGGTCCCGACCACGCAAGAAAATTTAAAGAGTCCTTAATGTCCTCCTGAACCTCTCTGTTCAAAGGTAATTGAACAGGTACTCCTGAAGTCCAAAAGGTTGGTCGTACTTTCCCAAGATAGAAATGGATAAAGTAAGTCAATGGAGGAATGGTAATTTTGGTTCATAAGGGACATGAACGCATTAACGATGTATGAAGATAATTTTTCTTGATTTAAATGAAGAGAGAAGCTATTCCCCAGCAGAGTCCCCAGAAGCTGTCGACACTTTTTTGGTTGGAGTTGCCCGTAAGAAGTTGTTGGTCACCGGAATTGAAATCCCGTTTCCCGCTTCTTGAGGACATTTAAGTTTAGAAAATTATAAAATCAAATTGGCCTTATATTTTTATAGTTTAAATGAAAGAGCGTTATACTTCAAATCTTGTATCTATCTTGAAAGATAAACACAAGACTTGAGGATGATGCTCGATCAAATAAACTAAGAAATATATGACATTTATTTGGTCTACGAAACCATTTTATTTCCCGACAATTTCCCTTATTTAATATGAAGAATTAAATAGGTTTTATATTAAGCTGGGTTCGAGAAAAGCTTCTTATAAGGGCAAGCCCCTATAGTTAATTACATCTTAAATGACCAAAGTCATCTAAAAAAATTCTAAATAAAAATCAAGAAATATTATTTTCAAGGAATTCAAAGAAAAGGACTTTTCAATGAAATCAGACAAAGAGGTGTGAAAGGGAAATAGTTCAAATTTGGAACATTTTTATTGTAGAATCCAAAGGAGGAAGAACAAGGGGATGTCATGGATCCAGAGGAGAACCTCGGTGACTTCCTAGTTTATCCTATTGTTTGGCTTGAATTTAGATGAAAAATTATTTGAGTGTTTCATCCTGCAAATTTTATTAATTTAGGGCTTACATTTGTGTGAAGCAATCACACAAATAGTCTGGAAGATGTGAGGATTTAGGTCGCGATGAAGGACAACCTTGAAATCCTAAAACGAGGTAAGGCTTACCTTGTAAAGCAAAACTATACAAATGCCTAAAGGTGAGGTGAGGATTTATGTTGCATAAGCAAAAAATCTCAAATTCCTATGACCTGGTTGTTTAATTCTAAGGAAGGAAATTAGTTTAGCTGGTGAAGACAGACTTTGCTGTTTAAGATGACCGTGTTGCCCACCACGCTAGCTTCAAGCTCCTTGTCATGACGAGTTTAAGTTTTCTAGGGTGTCCAATTATGATGTCAAATCAGACGACCTTATGATTGAAGTTCCTTAAAAATTTATTGGGGCATGTTAAAGTTAATTAGAGTGACACCGGTTAAGATCCTAGGGTTCCCTCATTCCGCACCGATTCACTTAGTCCAAATGAATTTACTAAACTCAACTTAATGAGTTCCATAATTTCATTTAAGCCTTGGGAAGCCTCGTTAGCAACCGTAGGTTACCTCCTCTGAGGGATTCTCGATCATCTGATAGAGATGTCTTAATTTAGTTGCAATTGGCGTTTTGTGTGATGTTTGTGATTAAATTTTGAGTTGTTTTATATTTTGAATGTTGTGGGGGTGAATTTTATCTTGGTTGATTTTAGTTTTTAGTTTTGGTTTTGGTTTTGTGGGTATCCTGATAGTTTTAGTTTTCATGCAGGGTGGCATTGTTGTTTAGCATGCAAGTTTTACAAGTATAAAAAGTACAAGAAAGACAACACTGTAAACTATAAGAAGTGTACCTGGCAAGTCTTCTCGTTCCACCACCTGAAACTTAAAATGCATGTGAGGGCAGTTAATGTAGAGGCAAAAAAGTAAAGTTTTGTTAGTTTTCCTAACCCTATGTCATATCTTGGTGGGTCCTTAGGATGATTTTGTTTAGCAAAGCATATTTTGTTTAGTAGACCTCTCAGGTATCCAACTAGGAGAAAGAAGCAGGTCCATGCTTTCCTCTCACTACCTGGTGAAAGGCTTTGAGCTCATTTAAACTTATTGTGTTGCTTAATAATTCACCCTATGTACACCCTAATGCTCAATGAACATTGATGTCCTTATTATCTCTAAGAGTAGGGTAATTACCTTTTGTAATTTAATTTTAAAGATTATGTGAATGAAGACCCTTAAAGGGGGCAAGCTAGTGCTGTTGGAACACTTAGCCAAATTTTGGTCCTAATTGGGCTAGTGGTGTTTCAAAGGTCTTAAATTTTAGCTATGTTTGCTTTTCTAATCCTCATTTAATCAGTCTTGATTTAACTAGGATCACTACTAAACCCTTAAGATCTAGGTGAGTGTCTTAATTAATTTTGAAAAGGTTTTTAGGTGATCATGATTCATTATTTGAATTTCATTTTAAAATTAAATTGGGGTATTAAATTGATTAAATTGATTAATTATTGACTTCAAAAGTCATACCCCTAAGTCCAAGGTTCACTTAATTTTAATAAACTTTCAAATTTTAATAATTTAGAAATTTATTAATTTATCATTTTAATTAGGAAAGTGAGGTTGGTTTCTACCAGTTAATTCCCTTTTTATGTTCAATAATCCAAACAAGTTAATCAAGATCAGAGGTTGTCAATTTCCCTCCTTGAATTAAGCCTAAATGTTAATTAAGGCCAAATTCCTAAAATTACACATTTGCCCCTAATGCTCTAACACTATATAATTTAACAAATTCAAATTAAATGACTTTAAAATTTTTATCATACCTCATTCATGGGTCAATTAAGACATTAGAAGATAAAATGTGTTTTTTCAAAATTTAATTTAATTTATATTTATTTTAATGCAAAAAAGGGATTTTTCAAAGAAAATTTGATAACTTGACCAAGGTGAAACCTAATCACTTAAAATTTATACTAGATGTAGAACTTGACTAAAGAGTCATTTTGACAAAATCTCATGACTTTCTGAATTTTATTTGAATTATTATAAACATTTTAAGTTGTGGGGTGTTTATTAAATATAAAATATTTTAAGCGGGGAAAATTAAGTTTTATATTTTTGAAAAATCTTCCTGAGGTCAGAGGACCCAAAGAAATAAAGTTTATATTTTTATGGTTTTTTATTGATTTATTGGATTTATTTTAGTGGAATTCCATTTTTAGCTTTTAAAAATTATTTTAAGATTCAAAATAGAATATCTTTATTTAGAAAATCAGGAAAAATATTCTAATCATTTCCTAAGTGTTTAGAAAATAATTTAGAACGTCTTTCACATGAATTTTATTATTTTTGTGATTTTTATGAATTTTTAATTATTTAAATATTTAAAATAGGCTCAAAATGAAGATTTTATTTTAAATTCTATTTTCATTTTTATAAAATTCCACTCATCGTAGAGAACTGCAAAAATAAGTTTTCATAATTTTTTGAGTTATATTTTGATCATTAAAAATCATTTTAGTGCCAAAAATAGATATTTAACTTAAAAAATTAATTTAGGCCATCAAATGGACATAAAATGTTTTGAAAATTTTATGGGGAGTTCTCTGGATTTTAGACAACAGTGGAGATCAAAAGTCAAGTCATTTTGATGTTTATATTAGGTGCATTTTAAATAACTTGACTCATGAGAAATTTTCCTAAGGGTTCTCTGGTCATAGTAAACATTCCAAAATTTTCTTAGATTTTTCTAAGCAACATGCTAATTATTACGATTAATTTAAACAAATAATGTGCATAAACTTGAAAAATATGGATATCTATCTAGAGGTCTCCTCTGACTTAAGAAAAATTATTTAAACCCTGTCAGCACCTAAAATATTGTTATTTACAAATCAAGCAAATAAGGAGATTTTTTGAACATGCATTTAGCGCACCTGACCATCAAATCATAATGAATTTGATAAAAATGAAAGATATAAGTTGGAATTTTATGATCATCTTTCAGAAATGATTGAAAAAGAGTGTTTGATTTGTAAATTTTACCGCATTTTTGTCTTAGAAAATTCTACTAGCGACCCAATCAATATTGGCATTATCAACAGGCCGCTGCAGAAGTAATTATAAACCCGCTAACAGCTAAATTTGGAATTTAATGATAGTTGATGGCTCGAAGCAGGTGGGAAACTATGGCACAACAAATCCTATCGACTCTCATCTTCTTCACCTTCTTTCTGTCAATCTCCTTCTCCACAGACACCATTACTCCATCTCGTTTCCTCTCCAACGACGAAACCCTCATCTCCTCAAACAAAACCTTCGCCCTAAGCTTCTTCACCCCTCCAGAAACCACCAACCGCTATCTTGACATTTGGTACCACAAACTTGCATCACCCACTATCGTCTGGATCACCAATCACCGGAATCCGATTTACAATTCCAACGCAACACTCTCAATAAGAGCCGACGATGCGTCTCTCCTTCTTGTAACCTCTGATGACTCCAAAACCCCTCTGATCTTCCCCTTAAATCAACAACTTCATCCTTGATCCCATTTGAAAAATTATTTTTGAAGTTGGGAAGTATTTTCTAAATTATTTAAATCCTTATTAATTTATTTAAATGCGCAGCACTGACTGGATCCTAGGTAGCTCCGAAGCTCCATGCGACACGATCTCATTTGACATTGTCTTCCATGCTAGTAGCCACACGTCCTACAGTTCATGTAAAGAAGCATTGTCCGGCTTAATCTTGACCATTCATCTGATACACGCTCGATCGAACGACGCTCCATCATCATCCCTAATGGCCTAGTCTGAGAACCGTCCATCTTCAGGGCTTGATATCTTCCTCATTTCTCAACCAAATTGAATGAATTTTTTTTTAAATTGTTTGTCTAGACTAGAGGAACATATCTATACAGTTAAGATGCCATGAAATTAAGCCCAAAAAAAAGAGAATCAAAAGAAGCTCGAGATGAGGGGGAGTTCAATACCTTTGCTCTAAGAATGGAAGATTCAATTAGGGATGCTTGACACATTTCTTAGTGTCCAAGGAGGCTAGGGATTGAGCCTCTTGGTGTGGTGTAAGGTCTAGGTATGAATTTGACCAAGCATGATTTCAGGTGTAGGTCTAGAGGTATGTTAGGGGCTCTATGGAAGGGTGATTTGATGGGGCTTTATCTTCTTTCAGTGTTGTGAAGGTGTGGGTAATTTTAATTTTAGTTAGGTGGATTGTGGAGGTGTATTGAGCTCTGTCTTGGTTTTAGACAGAAGTTTGAGCTCAAAATTGAGCTTCCACAGTGGGGATCAATGGGGTAAGATGGTTGGATTGCACTGAGGAGGTCTCAAAGAAGCTCTGTGAGTGATTTGGGAAGCTCTACCTGAGAAAATTTCAGCACTCCCTCCATGGTTGTAGAGGTGAGCTTTTATAAAAATGTCTAAGAGGTGGGTGTCATGGCCAATTCGGGGGTGCAATGTGGTGCTTAGGTGGAGGGCAGAGGGGCTCTAACATCTGCTTTGGGTGAGGTGGCCTCTAGGTTTGAATTGGGTGAAGTTTAAGGGGTGGTAGCCCTCAGTTTTGGCTTTTCCAGTGACTAGGCTAGCTGGCCATGGCAGGGGGAGGTGGCTAGGAGCTCAGGGAACCCAGGGGAATCTGTCACAGCAATTTAATGGGCTGAGGCTTAGTTTTGGCAAAAAGATCTTAAGCATAAGTAAATATGGAAATAAAATCCCTTAATTTAGGGGATCATTGATCCATGGCTCACTTATCTTGGGTTAGGTGAGTTTTGGTTCAATCTTAGGGTCTAACTAATGGTTGTGGAGTCATTAATTTGATGGATTTTGGGTGGTTAGGCCACATTTAGTGCATGAGTCCAAGTGGGTGCAAATGACCAAAAATTGAGTTTGTGCTAGGTTAGCCATGTCAATTGGTCCTAATAAATATTTCATTTGATGTACGTGATTGTAAGGAACAATTTTGATGAAGGATGAAAAGTATTTTGAGTTCAATTGGAGGGTCAATTTGAAGGATTTTGGAGATTTGGTCAATTTGGGCATGTTGGGCTAGACATGAATCTAGATTGAGCTAGCCTTGAGCTAAGTCCAAATTGATTATTGATAATGGTCAATAGGAATGCCATGAAGAGTTTTCAACATGAATTGAGTGCTAATTTTGTGATTAAGACAATCAATTTGATGAAATTTAGGGACAAAGCCAATTTGGGGCAATTTGAGGATTTTATACTTATGTCAAAATTAAATGAAATTGAGGCTTCACCAACGCCAATTGAAGGTAAAGTTTGATGTTTATGAATGTTATGAAGAGTTTACAATGTGAATTATGGCAAATTTAGTGGGCTATGGATTTAATTTGTTGTGATTAGGTCATGTGTCCAAAATTAGGGGTTTGATCTAAATCAAAATTGGGCTCAAAGCATGGATCAATTGAGCTTGGATTTGATTTAATTTTGTCACATTGAGGGTGAATTTGAGTTTGGGATTGGAATTTGGGGAGATTGGGATCAAATTGATGGACATTTAAGTTGACTTTGGGGAAATTTGGGCCTTTAAAGGCAAATTTTGGGGCTATGGTCAGAGATGGTCAAATTGGCAAAATTGGGTCATGTGTTAGTTGAGAAAAATGAAATTGAGAATATTTGATTTGACATCATAATTGGAGACCCTAGAACGCTCAAACTCATCACGTCAAGGAGCTTGGAGCTAGCATGGTGGGCAGCACGACCATCTTAAACAGCAAACCCTGTCTTCCCTAGCAAAACTAATTCCTTCCTTATAATTAAACCACAAAGCCATAGGATTTTGAAGTTGTTTGCTTATGCAACATAAATCCTCACCTCATCTTTAGGCATTTGTATAGCTCTGCTTTACAATCTAAGTCCTAACTCATTTTAGGATTTTGAGTTTGTCGTTCGTCGGGACCTAAATTCTCACATCTTCTAAGCTATTTGTGTGATTTCTTCACACAAATATAAGACCTAAATTAACAATATTTGTAGGATGAAACACTCAAATAATTTTTCATCTAAATTGAAGCCAAATAATATGATAGACTGGGAAGTCACCGAAGTTCTCCTCTGGATCCATGACATCCCCTAGCTCTTCGTCATTTGGATTCTAAAATAAAAATGTTCCAAATTTGAACCATTCCCCTTTCACACCTCTTTGTCTGATTTCATTGAAAAGTCCTTTTCTTTGAATTCCTTGAAGATTATATTTCTTTATTTTTATTGAGAATTTTTTTAGATGACTTCGGTCATTTAAGATGTAATGAACTATAGGGGCTTGCTCTTATAGAAAGCTTTTCTTGAACCTAGCTTAATATAAACCCTATTTAATTTTTCATATTAATTAGGGGAGATTGCTGGCAAATAAAATGGTTTCGCAGACCAAACAGATGTCATATATTTCTTAGTTTATTTGATCAAGCCTCATCCTCAAGTCTTATGTTTATCCTTCAAGATAGATACAAGATTTGAGGTATAACGTTCTTTCATTTAAACTATAAAAATATGAAATCAGTTTAATTTAATAATTGTCTAAACTTAAACGTCCTTCCAATGTGGGCGATGAGATTTCGATTCCGGTGACTGACAGCTTCTTACGGGCAACTCCAACCAAAATAGTGCCGACAGCTTCTGGCGACTCCGCTGGGGAATAGCTTCTCTCTTTATTTAAATCAAGAGAAATTATCTTCATATATCAGTAATGCGTTCATGTCCCTTATGAACCAAAATTACCCTTCTTCCGTTGACCTACTTTATCTATTTCTATCTTGGGAAAGTATGGCCAACTCTTTGGACTTCAGGACTACCTGTTCAATCACCTTTGAACGGAGAGGTTCAGGAGGCCATTAAGAACTCTAAATCTTCATGTGGGGTCGGGACCCCAATAGGTGTGTCGGTGGACTAGTTCCACCTGGGCATTTTGTGTTGATAAATGGGTCCCGCAGTGGGTCCTAAACACTTCACATCTTCCTTCCAAATCTGATTTGCTATTTTGCAAATTAAATCAAATTGTGTTGTGTCACATGCGCTTTAATTTTGTTATATTAATTAAATTTTTCTACTTTCAAATTACCTTTTTTACTAAAAATTTTTAAAATTCCCACAAACTAAAACTTACCCCATCCATCGACCAAGCTCTGTAAATTTTCAGTGCTTGCACTAAGGATTACAAGATTTTGGCCATATAGCTAACCCCAAAACTTTCTATTTTAAAGCTGCTGCAATGGCCTACCCAACACTGAACTTTTCCTGCAACTAGCCAACAAGCCATGTAGCCCTAAACTTTTCTCCCACCATTAAGTTCGGAGTCGGATTTGAAGACCTCGAGGTCATCCTCGGAAAGCTCTATTTGTCGTGATGAAAGTCACCACTCCAGAAATTCAGGAGTCGTCTACTGAGTTTGACCTGAACTGTCTTCAGGATTTCCCTTCTTGCAAGAAGGCTAAGACCACTGCTACCACTACAAGACCTTCCAAACCTACTGTTCTCGCTACTAATGGAAAAGAAATAATGATTTTTGAGGTTCCAACTGAAGGATTAGCTGCCCCACCTTCAGTGTTTGAAGTTGGATCAAGTTCAAAGACTGCACCACTAACCCAAAAACAGAAAAGAAACCGTAACAGAAGAGTTTGAAGGGATTCATCTTTAATGATTGTCTCGAGAAAAATCTTAAAGAAGGGAATATAACCATCCAAAAAGACAATTTAAAAGAACATGAAAAATGTTCCATAAATATGATTTCGGCCGAGCCAATTTCTCCGATTGATCCATATGCTGGAGAAGATGGATGGAGTACAACTTGGAACAAGCTTAAGAGGGTCCTAAAACAAATACAAAATTCATCAAAACAATCTTCCGCACATGCCAGAAAAGATGGATGGGATACAGTTTGGAGCAAATCATCCAAGTTAATGTTAAATCAAATCCATAACGCTTCAAAGCAAACTACCGCTCAGAGTCTTCAGCCTGTCAAGCCCAAGATGAACCTTTCATCGCCAGAGCCGTCGTAATCAAAGTCAAAGAAAGAGAATAATGCCATCACGAAGGGTAGGATAGGGGCTACCTCTACTAGATTGGTTGTCTTGGATTCGGGGAAGAAAATCCTTGAACCATTGACTTTGTATGATTATCTTTTTACCATAATTATCGTGATTTCAGCTACATTTTAACTATTTATAGTGATGATGTAATCAATTTTGACCAATCTAACTCTGATCTTGATTCCCAAAATGATCCTCAAATCGTACTTGAGTCCGATGAACTCGCTAACAATACCAAAGAAGACATCAACGATACCGCTTACGACAGCACCGGGTGCGAGGAGCCAATCCTCGAGCTCCACAGTGCACCACTTGTCCTCAACTTAGATCTATCCAATAAAGAAGAAACACTAGATTCAATGACATTATCTCAAGAAGAAGAGATTACAAAAATAAACTTAAGAAGTGGGAAAGTATTGCCCCCAAGAATAGTTCCAACAGGCAAAGGAAAACAGATAGTAACTCGAGAAAAACTACCTCCACCTCCATCAGTGGAAGAAACACATAACCAAGAGAAAATTGGAGGACCATAAAAATTGGAGTACAACGTGCTAGCTCATCTTAGGAAGTTGCAGGCATGATTAAGCATTTAAGACACTCTGATCCTGTCAAAGGAGATGAGAGAAGCTTTGGTTACAGCGTTGCTCGATCCAGAGATTTGTTTAGCTCAGTTGGCCAGCACATCCTCGGATGAAGTTTTCTCATTGAAAGAATAATTAGGGGAACCTTCACAGATGAAGATTTGTGCTTGGTACCACTGACCACAATCGACCAATGTACATCTCTGTTAACATTGGTAGATTTGTGCTATCCGGAGTGTTGGTAGATCCTCGAGCATCCCTCAACTTAATGAATCTACGGACATTGGCCTATTTGGACATTGAAGCTCAAGAACTCACGACCAATAAAATGATGCTAATAGGATTCAACCAAAAGGGAGAAAGAGCCCTTAGATCGATCACATTACTTATGAAGGTTGGAGAACTAGAAACAACCGCTAAATTTCATATCATCAACACCGAAACCTCTTTTAATGCTCTACTTGGTTGACCGTGGATCTGTGAACATAACATGGTTCCATTGTCTCTACTTAAGTGCATCAAAAACTGCAAAGAAGGGCAAGAATACTGCATTAAAGGAGATCTGCAACCATTTTCAATTCATGAAGTCGGTTTTCATGAAGATGCTGCCTACTACGCGCCACCAAAGAAAACTGTCTTCCCGCACATATTTCCAACAACAAAAATGAAGATTCAAAAAAATCATAAAAAGGAGTTCATTCAACTCTGCTTCAATGATCTTTCGCCACCCTTCTACATCAAATTGGTGGAGCTTCTTTTGATTCGCACATCCGAGGTCGAGGTCGGGGACGTGGACGAGGAAGAATCAATCTAGTTATTGAACAAACTACACTAACCATCAACATTGGTGATGAAGACAGTTCTGAAGATGAAATAATGATGACTAAACAAAAGAAACCTTAGTATAAGATATCCTTAGAAGATACAGAGAAAAGTGAATATGAAACAATGTATGATTGGATAAACCACTATGTGAATACTATGACCCTTACTCCAATCGTCCCTCAAAAGGTTGAGGGTTTAGAGGTCAAGGAAGTCCGTAGAGTTGGTTCAAAGCTGATCAAACTTTACTGTGCTTTTACCTCTACTAATCTTAAAAATCATACAAATTTGGATGATGATCCTGACGAATTAATGGAATTGTCTTTTGGTTACTTTTTGCCTTATGTACAAAAGTTAATTCAACTAGGACATTTTCCAAAACAAATGCCAAAAGATAAATTATAACTTTTTGAAAAGTTATGGAATGTTAAAAGTCAAACTCCCAACTCAAAAGAGGGTCTCGAATTTGGTACAATCGGACCAGTCGATGATTCAGAATTTTGCATGGTTGTTACTAGTGAATTAGTAGAGCATTATCTAGATATAGAGGATGATTCTACTGATCAACTGATAAATGATGGCCCACTAGAATTTAAGGAAGAAACTAAATCAACGGTTGATGAGTTGAAAGAAATTAACATCGGGACTGAAGAACAACCCCGACCTACCTTTATAAGTTCTTTACTCAACGATAAAGAATCTTTAGAATTTATCAAACTGTTACATAATTCAAAGATTGCTTCACCTGGAGTTATGATGAAATGTCAAAACTATTAGTAGAAGTAGCAGTTCATAAACTCAGGGTGGACAAAGATGTGACTCCTCTTAAACAAGCCCCAAGAAGAATACGCCTCGAAATATAGAAACAAGTCATTTCCGAGGTGAAGAAATTAATAGATGCTAAATTTGTAAAAGAAGAGAAATACCCCACATGATTAGCCAATATTGTAGTTGCAAAGAAGAAAATTGGACAAATCCATGTTTGCGTCGACATCAGAGATCTAAATAAAGCATGTCTGAAAGATGAGTTTCCGCTACCAATACCAGAAATGATGGTGGATATCACTTCTACACACGAAATCTTCTCTTTCATGGACGGGTCATCGGGGTACAACCAAATCAAGATGGCTCCCGAGGATGCAGCACTTACAGGCTTCAGGACACCAATCAAAATTTTCTACTACACTATGATGCTGTTTGGGTTAAAGAACGCTAGAGCTACATAACAACATGCAATGACGAAAATTTTTGACGACCTCGTTCACAATCACGTTGAATGCTATGTGGATGATTTGGTCATCAAAAGTGAACAAAAAATAGACTATTTGTACAATTTGAGGATCATGTTCGAACGGTTACGATGATATGACCTTAAAATGAATCCTTTAAAGTGTACCTTTAGCGTTACCTCCAGGAAATTTCTAGGATTTGTTATCTATCATAAAGGAATCGAGATCAACACGGATAAGATTAAAGCCATCTTGGAAATGCCTCTTCCTAAAATTTTGAAACAACTACGATGCTTCCAGGAGAAGTTGGCATATCTGAGACGCTTTATCACTAATCTCTCAGGTAGAAGTTAGATCTTCTCGGAATTAATTAAAAAGGATGCTAAATTCATTTGGGAAGAGAAATGCTAGCGGGCATTCGAGGATGTTAAACAATATTTAATGACACATCCTATTTTGGAAGCCCCTATCCTAAGGAAACCTTTGATACTTTAAACCGCAGCCTTAGATGACTCTCTTGGAGCCCTCTTAGCCCAAGTCAATGATGAGGGTAAAGAAAACGCACTCTACTACTTAAGTCGTTGTCTAATACCGATTGAGATGAGGTATCCACTTATTCAGAAGCATTGTTTGACACTAATTTTTGCCACCTAAAAACTTAGACATTACATGCTCTCTCATAAAATTACCCTAATCTTGAAAGTTAATCCGTTTCAATATTTGATGACCCGACCAACACAGTCCGGACCTCTTACAAGATGGTCAATGATATTATTACAATTTGATATAACTTTTGTTCCCCTCCGTGCTATCAAGGGACAAATTCTAGCTGACTTTCTAGCTGCACACCCTCTGCCATCTTGGTCCCCTCTTAATGATGAACCATCAGATGAGCAAGTACTATAAATAGAATTCTCTAGTGCGCAACGCTGGGAAATGTACTTCGACGATGCTTCATCAGCCAGAAAAGACAAAGGCTCAGGCATAGTTATACCAGACAAAGCAGGGATTGGTTTGATCTTTATCATGCTAGATAAATGTATGTTGAGGTTCTAATACCACCTGACAGAGTCGTGCTCCAACAACGAAGCAGATTACAAAACCTTAATCACAGGGTTGGAGTTGGCAGTTTTAATGGACTTAATAGATATTGTCATCTATGGCGACTCTCAAGTTGTCATCCAGCAAGTCACCGGATAATACAAAATTTTAAAACCAAGACTAACAGAATACCACTATTACACGATGATGCTACTGTAACAGATTCCCAATGTGACTTTCTATCGGATTCCTCAGAGAGAAAATGCTCATGCTGATGAACTAGCAAAACTCACTAAAGAATTGGCTTGTCCTCTTGAGGATTCCATTGAAATCACAGTACATGGATTGCAGGTTTTGTATCAAATTGACCTTGAAAATCTACACAAGCTCAGAAAAGAGAAAACGACGATTGTAGTTGCGGATATCAATGAAGATTGGCGCAAGTCATTAATAGAATAATTTTATACTGGAAAAGTTACCAGAAGACATGTCTTAGGCACATTATAACACAAAAAGGGCTATGTTGTATTCTCTAGTAGGTGATGGCCTCTACAGAAGATCTTTTGATCAGATGTGACTACGATGCTTAAGCAGAGCTGAGGCCCAAAATATTGTTAAAGAAGTGCATGTTGAATTGTGTGGCACTCACCAGTCAAGGTTGAAGATGAAACTAAAGATCAAAAGACTCGGATATTATTGGTCAACAATGATGTCCGACTGCATGGAGACAGCTAGAAAATGCCACCAGTACCAAATACATGGGGTGGTCCTGCACCAACCTATGAATGTGCTACACCCAACTGTTGCTTCATGGTCATTCAAGTGTTGGGCCACGGACATAATAGGTCCAGTAGACTCTCCATCTTCTAAAGGACAAATTTATTCTTGCTTCTGTAGACTACTTCTCTAAATGGGTAGAGGCAGTACTGCTACGAGAGGTTACAACACAGCATGTCCTCTAATTCTTCAAAAGCCAAATCGTCTACCGTTTTGGTGTACCGCAGAACCTCCCACAATGAGACAGTGTTCAGAAGCACCAAAATCAACAATTTCATCAAAAGACATGGGATAGATTAGAGATACTCTACAGTTTACTATCTCAGAGTAAATGGATCGGCCGAGGCCTTCAACACGACATTGGTACATATTTTAAAAAAAACACTCGATGAAAATAAAAGAGATTGGCACAACAAATTGTTAGAAGCTTTGTGGGCCTACCGGACAACATTCAGAACTCCCACTCAGTGTACACCTTAAATGCTCGTGTACGGGTCCGAAGCCATACTGTCACTAAAAATTCAAATGCCATCACTAAGAGTCGCAATCGCCAATCAACTTACAATAGAGGAAAGTTTAGAACTCAGACTTAAAGAACTAGAGAATCTTGAAGGAAAATAGCTTGAAGCACAACCACATTGGGAGCTTTACCAGACAAAGATGGTACAAGCTCATGACAAATTGGTCTGCTCAAGGATATTTAAAGTTGTTGACATCGTCCTCATGCTCAAAAGACTTATTCTTTCATGTCATAAGATGGGTGGATAATTCGAGCCAACTTGGGAGGGACCATTTGTTGTTGAAAAGGTATACACAGGAGGAGCCTATCCGTTAGTGGAATTTGAGGGTGAAAGACCCATGCTACCAATCAATGGACGATACCTGAAAACATACTGTGCAACCAGACGTTGCTTAATGCTGCTTGAATTTAAAATTGTAAAATTTTGATCATTTTGGGGTTATCTATGTGGCCAAAATCTGTGATCGGGTTCAAAATTTTTTTAATTAACCTTAATTTAATAAATAATTTGAGAAAAATACACACCACAATTCTCTTTTCTACCTTTAAGTTTAAATTTAATATTCTACTAAATTAAATAAATACATAAATAAAAAAAAACTTTCTCACCAAAATCAATTAAAATTTCCTCTAATTAAAAAACCTTGTTTTGTTCTTATTCACGCTAAGTTAAATCTCACTGATTTTTTTTCTATCGTTCGCAGAAAATGTCAGGTCAGAAGCTAATCTTTGCCTTCAAGGATGGCTGGAACCTCGGGCTTAATGAGGAGATGGCACCACAAGGTGGTGTTATTGACTTTAAGATGGAATTCAATGAAATCGACATGGGCTACGAAGGTCCTCTAATGGATGTAGTCAGCAGACAAGAAAAGGAGGGACTGCCCTCACTTCTAAAATTCAGATCTAAAAGCAATCCCTCGCTGAAGGGGAAAGAGTTGATAAGACAGGACGATCTCATGGAAAGAACCAGTCGTCTACCATCCATGGTAGCCACTCCAGCCAGAAACTTGGTTGCTGCTAACAACGATAGGATACCGTTCGCTTCGCTATGGAGGACTCAATGGAGAAATGCCAACCATTGTAAGCATAAAGCTCTCTTGAGAGAAGAAAAGAGACGTCAACAACAAATAAAGAACCAACTTGTAACCATTCCAGAGGGACACATCTATGAACCAGATATGAAGGAATCTTCTTCCAGCTTGTCCACCACAGATGAGGAGCTTGGGTATGTTCAAGAGCCAGAAGTACCACCAGCCTTGGATGACCTTTGCGCGGGTTGCCCTACTTGCAACGTTGAAATAGTGCCACAAGCGTCAGCTAAAGGAGCTTTTTTCGAATGTCTGGACTATAATATCCTACACTTAGAGCATTTCAGCACTCTTGAAGAATATGACTTTAGTGAAGTTCAATCTCTGACCAGCGATTGCCAAATGGAGGGGGCATACGTCTAATGGGTACATAACAATATGTCCCACGGTAGACTACGATGTATGTTCTGATGGACACCGAGTCATACATCCCGTTAGAGATAACACGAGCACTAATCTGGATTCCTGTTAATAATGAAGTGAGGGAATGTCCATGCGAGCCGCCCATCCTCAGCATAATGGAATATTATAAAATCAACAAAGTCAATAAAAGAAGCTTTGAGTTCTAAGAAGAAGTTCATGGAGAACTTGTCAGCATATTGGAAGGACTAGAATTGTATATCAAGGTCCTTTCAGAAAAGGATAAACAAAGCATTCTGGATTGTATCTTTGACTTAAGAGACAGAGGTCGAGCAGGCATGCTCATGGAAAGAACCTACTCTGAACTATGGAAATGGATGAGAGGAAAGGGAAGGATCATAATACAATGTGGATGCTGCTACAATTTCATGAAAGACAGACAAGGAAATCCTCTCAGGATTCTCAGGTACGATCAAGTGGATCCGCTGCCCCCGATGATAAAATGGATGATTAAACGAGTGGTTCGATGGAACATACTACCAGTCGACTGCATTCCGAACAGTTCCTTAATCAAAATATATGACGAGAGAGACTGCATACCCCATCACATTGATCATCATGATTTTGTAAGACTCTTCTGCACAGTCTCATTCATGAGTGAAAGCAATATTCTCTTTGGGAAAGAAATTGATGTCATCGGCCTCGGGGAGTTCCAAGGATCTGTAGAGATTCCCTTCCTAGTAGGTTCAGTGCTTGTTCTAAAAGACAACAGTGCAGACGTTGCCAAGAACTGCATTTCCGGAGTACAACGCCATAGGGTTTCTGTGACTTTCCGACGGATGGACAACAACAAAATACTATTTCTATTTTGAGCCGGATCCTGAACTCGAAGAACTGCAGCCATATGAGAAGGTTGCACCTCTAGGCGCACGTGAAGGGAACTCTTGTCTTGGAACATGGCTTAGAAGGTCAACGAGCTCACTACGCAAGGGGATAGAAATTTAGAGGGGTTCCCTTTCTTCTGTACTACATTACATATATGATATGTATCAGACATGAAAAGTCAATGGTACTCAACATGGCACATTCCGGATGTACCTTCATGCAGTTTGCATATTGTACTCTTTTTTCGGCATTGGCCTGCATTAGATCTGTAACTTATTGAAGCAGATTAATGAAAATCCTTTTAGAAAATTTGTCTGATTGTTCAATTGCCCTTCTCAGTGCGATGGATAAAAGCCATTGGACCATGCGCTCGTTCACAACTACAATGAATGAAGAACAAAACAACAAACATTTAATGATAAAAAAGAAACTTTCAAATGAAAAATAAATGATGAGAAGAATATAAATTATGATAAATTTAAATAAAAGAAAGTCTCTTTTGAAAAATTAACTAACTAAAATTAATATTTAAAATTTTTTTTTTGAAAATTAAATGTGATAAAAACAACAAGAAAAGAAAATAAAGATGTTGAGTGAATTCTCTCGATTTTGAAGTTTCTTAGTCTTTGCTCGTGCAACAAAACTATCTTTATCTACATTAATTCTCTTCACATCCCCGCAAAATTTCACATTCTGAGCAAAAAAAACTCACAAATTTCCACAAATCCTCTTTAACAATGTCAATCTTTACATACAACACATGTCTTTAAATTAAACACTACAAACTCTGTAAAATTCTCATTTCAAATCAGTCACTACCTTCTGATTCACCCTTTTCAAGGTCGGTCCTTACCTTTCGACGCTTTCTCTTGAGATTGACCCTTACTTATTAATTCTCATCTTCAAATCAGTCATCACCTTCTGATTCACCGCTTTTGAGCTCGGTCCTTACCTTTCGATGCTCTCTTTTTTAGATTGACCCTTACCTGTCAATTTTCATTTTGAATCATCTTCTACCTTATGATTCACCCTTTTTGAGGTCGGTCCTTACCTTCCAATGCTCTCTCTTGAGATTGACCCTTACCTGTCAACTCTCATTTTGGATCAGTCACTACCTTCTGATTCACCCCTTTCAAGGCCAGTCCTTACCTTCTGATGCTCTCTTTTTGAGATTGACCCTTGTCAATTTTCATTTTTAATCAGTCACTACCTTCTGATTCACCTTTTTTGAGGTTGGTGCTTACCTTCTGATGCTCTCTTTTTGAGATTGACCCTTACCTGTCAATTCTCATTTTGAATCAGTCACTACCTTCTGATTCACCATTTTTTAGGTCGGTTTTTACCTTCCGATGCTCTCTTTTGAGATTGACCCTTACCTGTCAATTCTCATTTTGAATTAGTCACTACCTACTGATTCACCCTTTCAAGGTCGGTCCTTACCTTCTGACACTATCTTTTTGATATTGACGCTTACCTGTCAATTCTAATTTCGAATCAGTCACTACCTTCTGATTCACCCTTTTTGAGATTTGTCCTTACCTTCTTACACTCTCTCTTGAGATTGACCCTTACCTGTCAATTCTCATTTCGAATCAGCCACTACCTTCTGAGTCTCCCTTCTTGAGGTCGGTCCTTACCTTCCCATGCTCTCTCTTGAGATCGACCCTTACCTGTCAATTCTCATTTCGAATCAGTGACCACCTTTTGATTCACCTCTTTTGAGGTCGGTCCTTACCTTCCAACGCTATCTTTTGATTCACCCTTTTCGAGGTCGGTCCTTACCTCCCATGCTCTCTCTTGAGATTGACCCTTACCTATCAATTCTCATTTCAAATCAGTCATTACGTTATGATGCACCTCTTTCGGGGTCGGTCCCAAACTTTTGACTCTCTTCTAAAATTAATACCTGAATTTTAAATCTTCCCAGGGTCAACACTTACACACTGATTCCCATCATCTATACATTCCTGAAATCACATAACTCAAAATCCACTCTCCAATGCCCTGCGAGAGTCCCTACTTTTTGACTTTGATCAAATATTCACCTGCTATATTCCCCAATGGAAAAAATAGCACACACAACTCTACACACTACTTCTATGTCTCTTGACTTAGGAGTTTGTATTGGTTTTTTTGATCTCGTCGGTCAAAGACAATAAGCGTGGTGTGCTTTGCCCATCACACCACCCCTATTGGGGGTCCATTTGTTGACCTCACTTTTGGTTGAGGTTTATTTTTCCTCTTTAGTAGTCTAAGGTCTAGCCATAGGATTTCCTGTTGACTATTCCTAGAAAACAAGAAAAATTCACCCTCACCATTAGAAATTCTAAACTCTTCTTTACTCAACTTGAAGTTACACATATTGGTTCTAACCTCTAGCACTTAGTTGGCGGGGTCCTTATGAGGAATCTCAAGGATAGTTTCTATAAGGCTATTTTCCCTTAGGGTTGACCTTGGGTGTTGGTCTAGAGCTAAGGCACTCACTTCACTCACAATCACTCACCACACTAAACCTTGAATTTCCTAACTTTGGTCCCTTGAGCCTTTAGGAAACTAATGTAGATGGTCCCCTAAATCTACTACCCTAGGCTAAGGTTTAGTTAGGACCAATACATAGAGGACCCAAATTGGGTTTCCATTTGCCCATGGCTTACTTTTGGTGCTTAGTTCACCAATTTTACCCAAAATACTCAGCCTGGTCTTTTGCCCCCAAACTCCCCTAAATTACCTAAATACTCTTGAAACGCTAAATTTGGCTAAAATTTGGAAATTTATCCAAACTACCCAAACTTGTTCAAAAATCATTTCAAAACTTTTTGAAAATACCCAAATTACCAAAATACCCTTCCTTAGCCCAAAATTAAAAAAAAATCCAAAAATCCCAAAAATTCTAAAAGTATTCCAAGACGGCTCTATGGTTGAAGTTCCTTAAAAATTTATTAGGGCCTGTTAATGTTGATTAGAGCGACACCAGTTAGGATCCTATGGTTCCCTCGTTCTGACACCACTATTTTCTATTAGATTCACTTAATCCAAAAGAATTTACTAAAATTAACTTAATGAGTTCCATAATTTCATTTAAACCATGGGAAGCCTTATTAGCAACTGTAGGTTACCTCCTCTGAGGGATTCTAGATCATCCGATAAAGATGTCTTAATTTAGTTGCAATTGTAGTTTTGTGTGATTTTTTTGATTAAATTTTAAGCTGTTTTATATTTTGAATGTTGTAGGGGTGAGTTTTATCTTGCTTGATTTTAGTTTTTAGTTTGTTTTTGGTTTTGTGGCTATCCTGATAGTTTTAGTTTTCATGCAGGGTGGCATCGTTGTTTAGCATGCAAGTTTTGCAAGTATAAAAAGTACAAGAAAGATAGCACTGTAAATTATAAGAAGTGTACCTGGCGAGTCTTCTTGTTCCACCACATGAAACTTAAAATGAATGTGAGGGCACTTCATGTAGAGGCAGAAAAGTAAATTTTTGGTAGTTTTCTTAACCCTATGTCATATCTTGATGGGTCCTTAAGAGTTTAATTAAGGATGATTGTGTCCAACGAGGAGAAAGAAGCAGGTCCATGCTTCCCTCTCACTACCTGGTGAAAGGTCTTGAGCTGATTTAAACTTATTGTGTTGCTTAATAATTCACCCTATGAACACCCTAATGCTCAATGAACAATGATGTCCTAATTATCCCTAAGAGTAGGGTAATTACCTTTTGTAATTTAATTTTGAAGATTATGTGAATGAAGACCCTTAAAGGGGGCAAGCTAGTGTTGTTGGAACACTTAGCCAAATTTTGATCCTAATTGGGCTTGTAGTGTTTTAAAGGTCTTAAATTTTAGCTATGTTTGCTTTTCTAATCCTCATATAATCAGTCTTGATTTAACTTATATCACTACTAAGCCCTTAAAACCTAGGTAAGTGTCTTATTTAATTTTGAAAAGGTTTTTAGGTGATCATGATTCATTATTTGAATTTCATTTGAAAATAAAATAAGGGTATTAAATTGATTAATTAATGACTTCAAAAGTCATACCCCTAAGTCCCAGATTCATTTAATTTTAATAAACTTCCAAATTTTAATAATTTAGAAATTTATTAATTTATCTTTTTAATTAGGAAAGTGAGGTTGGTTTCTACCAATTAATGCCCTTTTTAATTTCATCATCCAAAAAAGTTAATCAAAGGTTGCCCATTTCCCTTCTTGAATTAAGCTTGAATGTTAATTAAGACCAAATTCATAAAATTACACTTTTGCCCCTAGGGCTCAAACATTTCATAATTTGTCAAATTCAAATCAAATGACTTTGAAATTTTTATTCTACCTTATTCATGGGTCAATTAAGACATCAGAGGAGAAGATGTGATTTTTCAAAATTTACTTTAATTTATATCTTTATTTTTAATGCAAAAATAGGATTTTTCAAAGAAAATTTGATAACTTATCCATGGTGCAACCTAATCACTTGAAATTTTTACTGAATGTAGACCTTGACCAAAGAGTCATTTAGGCAAAATATCATCTTTTTTTTACTTTCATTTGAATTATTATAATTATTTTAAGTTATGGGGTGTTTATTAAATATAAAGTGTTTTAAGTAGGGAAAATTAAGTTTTATATTTTGAAAAATCTTCGTGAGGTCAAATAACCCAAAGAAGCAAATTTTATATTTTTCTGGTTTTTCCTACATTTATTCAAATCATTTTAGTAGAAATCCATCTTTTGCTTTTAAAATTATTTTAAGATTCAAAATACAATATCTTTATTTAGAAAAATCAGGAAAAATATTCTAGTTGTTTCTAAGTGCTTATAAAATAATTTAGAATATTCCCATGAATTTTATTATTTTTGTGATTTTAATGAATTTTTAATTATTTAAATATTTAAAATAGGCTCAAAATGAAGTTTTTATTTTAACTACCATTTTTATTTTTATAAAATTCCACTCATCACAGAGAACTCCAAAAACAAGTTTTCATAATTTTTTGAGTTATATTTTGATCATTAAAAATCATTTTAGAGTCAAAAAAAGGATATTTAACTTGAAATAGCAATTTAGGCCAACAAATGGACTTAAAATGCTTTAAAATTTTTATGGGGAGTTTTTTGGACTTTAGAAAATAGTGGAGATAAAAAAAAAGTCATTTTGATGTTTATATTTTTCAAAATTAATTACCGTAGTGTTTTAGGGTTTATGAAGATTAGGTGCATTTTAAATAACTTGACTCATGAGAAATTTTTCTAAGGGTTTTCTAGTCATAGTAAACTTTTCAAAATTTTCTTGGATTTTTCTAAGCAACATACTAATTATTATGATTAATTTAAGAAACTAATGTGTATAAACTTGAAAAATATGTATCTCTGTCTAGAGGTCTCCTCTGACTTTGAAAAAATCAGAGAATGTTCCCCTTCAGAGAGACTACAACATGCCAAAAAATTTAATCCATGGTGAAATACCTATATGCATGGAGAATCAAAAGACTCAAAATAGTGTTTGATTAATTAAAAATAAAATATGCATCAAATGGGTTTCAAATTATTTTCACATTGTTCTCCTCTGTTTACTGAGTAAGAAAGTATTTTTTATTTTATTTTTGTAATTTTTCTACACCAAGATATAGATTTTTGAAGTTTGGAAATATTTTCTAAATTATTTAAATCCCTATTTATCTATTTAAACGCGCGACGCTGACTGGATCCTAGACAGCTCCGAAGCTCCATGCGGCGCGATCTTATTTGACGTCACCATCCACGCAATCAGCCACGCATCCCGTGGTTCATGTAAAGAAGCACTGTCCGGCTTCATCTTGACCACTCATCCTATACACGCTCGATCGAACGGCGCTCCGTCATCGTCCCCAATGGCCTAGTCCATGAACCCTCCATCTTCAAGGCTTGATATCTTCCTCATTTCTCAACTAAATTGAATGAATTTTTTTTAAATGCTTGTCTAGACTAGAGGAACATATTTATGCAGTTAAGATGCCATGAATTTATGCCCAAGAAAATAAAGAATCAAAAGTGGCTTAGAATGAGAAGGAGTTCAATACCTTTGCTTGAGAAGGGAAGCTTCAATCAGAGATCCTTGGCATGTTTATTGGAGTCAAAGGAGGATAGGGATTGAGCCTCTTATTGTGGTGTAAGTTCTAGGTATGAATTTGACAAAGCATGATTTTAGGTGTTGGTCTAGAGCTATGTTAGGGGCTCTACGGAAGGGGGATTTGATGAGGCTTTGTCTTCTTTCAGTGTTGTGAAGGTGTGGGTAAGTTTAATTTTATTTTGGTGGACTGTGGAGGTGTATTGAGCTCTGTCCTGATTTTAGACAGAAGCTTGAGCTCAAAATTGAGCTTCCACAGTGGGGATCAGTGGGGGAAGATGGTTGGATTGCACTGAGGAGGCCTCAAAGAAGCTCTGTTAGTGATTTGGGAAGCTCTCCCTAAGAAAAATTCAGCACTTCCTATATGGCCGTGGAGGTTAGCTTTTATAATAATGGCTAAGGGGTGGCTTTCATGACCAATTGGGGGGGTGCAATGTGGTGCTTATGTGGAGGGCAGAGAGGCTCTAACATCTCATTTGGGTGAGGTGGTTTCTAAGTTTGAATTGGGTGAAGTTTAAGGGGAGGTGGCCATTAGTTTTGGCTTTTCCAGTGAGTAGGCCGGCCGGCCATGACAGGGGGAGGTGGCTAGGAGCTCAGGGAACCCAGGGGAATCAGTCATAACAATTTAATGGGCTGAGACTTAATTTTGGCAAAAAGATCTTAAGCATAAGCAAATATGGAAATAAAATCCATTAATTTAGGGAACCATTGGTCCATGGCTCACTTAGGTTAGGTTAGGTGAGTTTTGGCTCAATCTTAGGGTCCAAATAATGGTTGTGGAGTCATTAATTTGATGCTTTGGGGTGGTTAGGCCACATTTAGTGAATGGGTCCAAGTTGGTGCAAATGACCAAATATTGAGTTTGGGCTAGGGTAGGCATGCTAATTGGTCCAAAAAAATCTTTCATTTGGTGTAAGTGACTGTTAGGAACAATTTTGCTGAAGGATGAAAAGGGTTTTGAGTTCAATTGGAGGGTCAATTTGAAGGATTTTGGAGATTTGGTCAATTTGGGCATATTGGGCTAGACTTTGGTCCAGATTAAGCTAGCCTTGAACTAAGTCCAAATTGATTGTTGATAATGGTCAGTAAGAATGCCATGAAGAGTTTTCAACATGAATTCGGTGCCAATTTTGGGATTAAGGCAATCAAATTGATGCAATTTAGGGGCAAAGGCAATTTGGGGAAATTTGGGGATTTTGGACTTAAGTCAAAATTAAATGAAATTGAGGCTTCCGCAAGGCCAATTTTATGTCAAGTTTGATGTTTAAGAATGTTATGAAGAGTTTACAACATGAATTATGGCAAATTGTGTGGGCTGTGGATTCAATTTGGTGAGATTAGGTCATGTGTCCAAAATTGGGGGTTTGATTTAAATCAAAATTGGGATCAAAGCATGAGCCAATTGAGCTTGGATTTGGTTTATTTTTGTCACATTAAGGGTGAATTTGAGTTTGGGATTTTAATATGGGGATATTGGGATCAAATTGATGGACATTTAAGTTGCATTTGGGGAAATGTGGGCCTTTAAAGGCAAATTTTGGGGTTTTGGTCAAAGGTGGTCAAATTGGCCAAATTTGGTCATGTGTTAGTTGAGAAAAATGAAATTAAGGAATATTTTGGAAATTTTTGGGATTTTTGGATTTTTTTTAATTTTGGGCTAAGGAGGGGTATTTTGGTAATTTAACAATTTTGGGTAATTTTGGTATTTTAAAAAATGTTTGAAATGATTTTTGAACAAGTTTGGGCACTTTGGATAAATTTGTGCATTTTAGCCAAGTTTAGAGTTTCAAGGGTACTTAGGTAATTTGGGGGTGTTTTGGGGCAAATGGTCGGGCTCAGTATTTTGGGATAAAATTGGGGAACTATCCGTTAAAAGTAAGCGATGGACCAATGGAAACCCAATTTAGGTCCTCTATGTACTGGTCCTAACTAAATCCTAGCCTAGGGCTAGTAGGTTTAGGGGACCATCCACATGAGTTTCCTAAAGGCTCAAGGGACCAAAGTTAGGAAATTCTGGGTTTAGGGTGGTGAGTGATTGTGAGTGAAGTGAGCGCCTTAGCTCTAGACCAACACCAAAGGTCAACCCTAAGGTCAATTAGCTCAATAGGAACTCTCCTTAAGCTTCCTCATAAGGACCCCATCAGCTAAGTGCTAGAGGTTAGGACCAACATGTGAAACTTCAAGTTGAGTAAAGAAGAGTTTATAATTTCTAATGGTGGGGGTGCCTTTTTCTAATTTTCTAGAAATAGCCAACAGGAAGTCCTATGGCTAGACCTTAGGATACTAAAGAGGAAAACTAATCCTCAACAAAAAGTGAGGTCAACAAATGCACCCCCAATAGGGGTGGTGTGGTGGGCAATGCACACTGCGCGTATTGGTGTTGACCGACGAGATCAACAAAACCAATACAAACTCCAAAGTTAAGAGACATAAGAGTGTGTAGAGTTGTGTGTTATTTATTTCTGTTGGGGAATATACCAGGTAAATATTTGGTCAAAGTCAAACAGTAAGGACTCTCGCTGGGGATTGGAGAGTGGATTTTGAGTTATGTGATTTTATTTATAGAGGATGAGAATCAGTGTGTAAGTGATGACCCTAAGGGGATTTGAAATTCATGTATTAATTTTAGAGGAGAGTCGGAAGTTTGGGACCGACCCCGGGGTGCATCAGAACGTAATGAGTGATTTGAAATGAGAATTGACAAGTAAGGGTCAATCTCAAAATAGAGCATCAAAAGGTTAGGACTAACCTCAAAAGGGGTGAATCAGAAAGGAGTAACTGATTCAAAATGAGAATTGACAGGTAAGGGTCAATCTCAAGAGAGAGTGCCGGAAGGTAAGGATTGACCTCGAAAAGGGTGACTCATAAGGTAGTGACTGATTCGAAATGAGAATTGACAGGTAAGAATAAATCTCAAGAGAGAGAATCAAAAGGTAAGGACCAATCTTAAAAAGGGTGAATCAGAAAGTAGTGACTGATTTGAAATGAGAATTGACAGGTAAGGGTGAATCTTAAAAGTAGAGCGTCAGAAGGTAAGGATCAACCTTGAAAGGGGTGAAGCAGAAGGTAGTTACTGATTCAGAATAAGTAAGGAGAGCATGGGAAGGTAAGGACCAACCTCGAAAAGGGTGAATCAGAAGGTAGTGACAGATTCAAAATGAGATTTGACAGGTAAGGGTAAATCTCAAAAAGAGAGCGTAAGAAGGTATGAACCAACCCTGAAAAGGGTTAATCAGAAGGTAGTGACTGATTCAAAATGAGAATTGGCAGGTCAGGGTCAATCTCAAAAAGAGAGCGTCAGAAGGTAAGGACTTACCTTAAAAGAGGTGAATTAGAAGGTAGTGACTGATCAAAAATGAGAATTGACATGTAAGGACCGACCCCATGAGAGAGCATCGGAAGGTAAGGACCGACCTCGAAAGGGGTGAATTAGAAGGTAATGACTGATTTGAAATGAGAATTGACAGGTAAGGGTCAATCTCAAAAAGAAAGCTCCAGAAGGTATGGACCGACCTCAAAAAGGATGAATCAGAAGGTAGTGATTGAAATGATAATTGACAGGTAAGGGTCATTCTCAAGAGTGAGTGTCAAAAGTTAAGGACCTACCTTAAAAAGGGTGAATCTGAAGGTAGTGACTGATTCGAAATGAGAATTGACGGGTAAGGGTCAATCTAAAAAAGAGAGCGTCGGAAGGTAAGGACTGACCTCGAAAGGGGTGAATCAGAAGGTGATGACTGATTTAAAGATGAGAATTGACAGGTAAAATGTCAAGAGAGAGCGTCAGAAGGAAATGACCGACCTAAAACGCGTGAATTAGAAGGTTGCGACTGATTCGAAATGAAAATTTTACAAAGTTTGTAGTGTTTAATTTAAAGACATGTGTTGTATGTAAAGATTAAGGATGTTTTGCGGAAATTGTGAGTTTTTTTTTGCACAAAATGTGAAATTTCGTGGGGATGTGAGGAGAATTAATGCAGACAAAGATAGTTGTGCTGCGCGAGCAAAGAGTAAGAAACTCTGAAATCAAGAGAATCCACTCAACAACGTTATTTTCTTTTCTTGTTATTTTTATCACACTTAATTTTCAATAATATGTTTTTCAAATTTTAATTTTAGTTGGTTGACTTTTCAAAAGAGACTTTTTTATTTAAATTTATCATAATTTATATTCTTCTCGTCATTTTTTTTCATTTGAAAGTTTCTTTTTTATCATTAAATGTTTGTTGTTTTGTTCTTTGTTCATTGTAGTTGTGAATTAACGTTGGCTTTTATCCATCTCACCAAGAAGGGAAATTGAACAATCAGACAAATTTTAGGAAAGGAATTTCATTAATCTACTTCAATAAAATGTTACAGGTCTAGTGCAGACCAATGCCTAAAAAGAGTACAATATACAAACTGTGTGAAGATACATCCGGAATGTGTCATGTCGAGTACATATCATGGACTGATCATGTATGATACATATCATATATGTAATGTAGTAGAGAAGAAAGAGAAACCCTCTAAATTTATGTCCCCTTGCGTAGTGAGCTCGTGATCAAGCTGACCTTCTATGCCATGTTCCAGGACAAGAGTTCCCTTTACGTGCGCCTAGAGGTGCAACCTTCTCATAGCTCATATGGCAGTAGTTCTTTGAGTTCAGGATCCGACTAAAATCCAAATGGTATTTTATTGTTGTCCATCCGTCGGAAAGTCACAGACACCCTATGGCGTTGTACTCCGGGAATGCAGTGCTTGACAACGTCTGCACCCTATGGCGTTGTACTCTGTTGTCCATCCGTCAGAAAGTCATAAGCACTGAACCTACTGGCAAGGGAATCTCTACAGGTCCTTGGAACTCATCGTGGCCGATGACATCAATTTCTTTTCCAAGGAGAATATTGCTTTCACTCATGAATGAGGTTGTGCAGAAGGGTCTTACAAAATCATGATGATCAATGTGATGAGGTATGCATTCTCCCTTGTCATATATGTTGTGATGCAGCTGTTTAGAATGCAGTTGACTGACAGTATGTTCCATCGAACCACTCATTTAATCATCCATTTGTTCGTTGGGGGTAGCAGATTCACTTGATCGTACCTGAGAATCCCGAGAGAATTTCCTTGCCTGTCTTTCATGAAATTATAGCAGCATCTGCACTGTATTGTAATCCTTTCCTTTCCTCTCATCCATTTCTTTAGCTCAGACTAGGTTCCTTCCATGAGCAAGCCTGCTCGACGTCTGTCTCTTAAGTCAAAGATACAATCCAAAATGCTTTGTTTATCTTTTTTCTGAAATGAAACTGGTATATAATTCCAGTCCTTCCAATATATTGACGAGTTCTCTACAAACTTCTTCATAGAACTCAAAGCTTCTTTTGTTGACTTTGCTGATTTTATAATATTCCATTGGGCTGAGGACAGTAGGCTGGCATGGACATTCCCTAAATTAACTGTTGACAGGAATCCAGACTGGTGCCGGTGTTACCTCTACCAGGATGTATGACTCGGTGTCCATCATAACATACAGCTTAGTATACCGTGGGTCATATTGTTATGTACCCATTGGGACGTATGCCCCCTCCATCTGGCAATCGCTGGTCCGAGATTGACCTTCAGTAGAATCATATTCTTCTAGAGTGCTAAAATGCTTCAAGTGCAAGACGTTATAGTCCGGACATTTGACAAAAGCTCTTGTAGCTGATGCTTGTGCGGTATTTCAATGTTGCAAGTAGGGAAACCCGCACAAAAGTCATCCAAGGTTGGCGCTACTTCTGGCTCTTAACCTATCAAAGCTCCACATCTGTGGAGGGTAGGCTAGAAGAGGTTTCCTTCATATCTGGTTCATAGATGTGTCCCTCTAGATTGGGTACAAGTTGGTTCTTTATTTGTTGTTGACATCTCTTTTCTTCTCTCAATAGAGCTTTGTGTTTACGACGGTTGGCATTTCTCCATTGAGTCCTCCGTAGCAAAGCGAACGGTATCCTACCGTTATTAGGAGCAACCAAGTTTTTGGCTGGAGTGGCTACTATGGATGGTAGATGACTGGTTCTTTCCATAGGATCGTGTTGTCTTATCACCTCTTTCCCCTTCAGCGAGGAATTGCTTTTGGATCTGAATTTCGGAAGTGAGGGCAGTCCCTCCTTCTCTTGTCCGCTAACTACATTCATTAGAGGACCTTCGTAGCCCATGTTGATTTCATTGAATTCCATGTCAAAGTCAATAACGCCACTATGTGGTGCCATCTCCTGATTAAGCACGAGGTTCTGGCCATCCTTGAAGGCAAAGATTAACTTCTGACCTGACATTTTTCTGCAGACGACAAAAAAAACATCAGTGAGCTGAAACTTAGCTTGAACAAGAACAGAACAGAGTTTTTTTAGTTAGAGGAATTTTTAATTGATTTTGGTGAGAAAGTTATTTATTTATGTATCTATTTTGTTTAATTTAGTAGAATATTAAATTTAAACTTAAAGGTAGAAAAGAGAATTGCCGTGTGTAATTTTTCCAAATTCTTTATTAAATTGAGGTTAATTACAAAATTTTTGAACCTAATCACAGACTTTTGGCCACATAGATAACCCCAAAATGATCAAAATTTTACAATTTTAAAATCAAGCGGTGATAAGCAACGTCCGGTTGCGCCGTATGTTTTTAGGTATCTTCTGTTGATTGGCAGCATAGGTCTTTCACCCCGGAAGTCTACTAACTAATAGGATTCTCTTGTGTAGATCTTTTCAATGACAAATGGTCCCTCCCAAGTTGGCTCAAATTTTTCACCCATCTTACGGCGTGTAAGAATAGACCTTTTAAGCACGAGAACGAGTTCACCAACTTTAAATGTCCTTGGGTGGACCAATTTATCGTGAGCTTGCACCATCTTTGTCTGGTAAAGCTCCAAATGTTGTTGTGTTTCAAGCCATTTCCTTTAAGATTCTCTAGTTCTTCAAGTCTGAGCTTTGCACTTTCCTCTTTTATAAGTTTATTGACGACTGCGACTCTGAGAGACGACGTCTGAATTTCTAGTGGTAGTATAGCTTCGGACCCGTACACGAGCATGTAAGGTGTACACAGAGTGGGAGTCCTGAATGTTGTCCGGTAGGCCCACAAAGCTCCTAACAATTTTTTGTGCCAGTCTCTTCTATTTTCGTCGAGTGTTTTCTTTAAAATTTGTACCAATGTCTTGTTGAAGGCCTCATCCAATCCATTTTCTCAGGGAAAGTAAATTGTTGAGTATCTTCAATCTATCACATGTCTTTTGACGAAATTTTTGATGTTGGTGCTTCTGAACGCTGTTCCATTGTCGGAGGTTACTCTGCGTAGTACACCAAAATGGTAGACGATTTGGCTTTTAAAGAATTGGAGGACATGCTGTGTTGTAACCTCTCGTTGTGATATTGCCTCTGCCCATTTAGAGAAGTAGTAAGTAACGACAAGAATAAATTTGTGTCCTTTGGAAAATGGAGGGTCTATTAGAATTATTATGTCCCTGATTCAACACTTGAATGGCCATGAAGCAACAGTTGGGTGTAGCACATTCGGAGGTTGGTGCAGAACCACCGCATGCACTTGGCACTGGTGACATTTTCTGGCTGTCTCCATGAAGTCAGACATCATTACTGGCCAAAATCTTTAGTTTCATCTTTGACCCTGACTGGTGAGCGACACATAATCCAACATGTACTCTTTAACAATATTTTGTGCCTTGGCTCTGCTTAAGCATCGTAGTCACATCTGATCGAACGATCTTTTGTAGAGGACATCACCTACTAGAGCAAACGACATAGCCCTTCTTTTGATGTGATGTGCCTCAGACTTGTCTTCTAGTAGCTTTCCAGTATGAAAATATTCTATTAATGACTTGCATCAATCTTTGTTGATATCCGACCCTGCAATCGTCGTTTCCTCTTTTCTGAGCTTGTGTAGATTTTCAAGGTCAATTTGAGACAAAACTTGTCTTACTTGTATTGTGATTTCAATGGAATCCTTTGGGGATATGCCAATTCTTTAGTGAGTTTTTCTAGTGCATCAACATGAGCATTTTCTCCCCTAGAAATCCAATAGAAAGTCACATTGGGAATCTGTTCCAAAAGCTTCATCATGTAACGGTGGTATTCTGCTAGTCTTAATTTTAAAATTTTGTATTGTCCGGTGACTTGCTAGATGACAAGTTGAGAGTCGTCGTAGATGGCAATATCTATTATGTCCATTGAAATTGCCAACTCCAACCCTGTGATTAAGGCTTCATATTCTACTTTGTTGTTGGTGCACGACTCTGTCAGGCGGTATGAGAACCTCAACATACCTTTATATGGCATGATAAAGATCAAACCAATCCCTGCTTTGCCTGGTATAACTATGCCTGAGCATTTTTCTTTTCTGGCTGATAAAGCATCGTCGAAGTACATTTCCCGGCGTTGC
The DNA here is from genome assembly GCA_002079205.1 of Phalaenopsis hybrid cultivar. Taxonomy (NCBI): domain Eukaryota; kingdom Viridiplantae; phylum Streptophyta; class Magnoliopsida; order Asparagales; family Orchidaceae; genus Phalaenopsis; species Phalaenopsis hybrid cultivar. The sequence continues at coordinate 59,018 of JXCR01144151.1, read as the reverse complement.
GCACTAGAGAATTCCATTTGTAGTACTTGTTCATCTGGTAGTTCATCATTAAGAGGGGACCTTGCTAGAAGTGGGTGTATAGCAAGAAAGTAGACTAGAATTTGTCCCTTGATAGCACAGACGAGAACAAAAGTTATATCAAATTGTAATAAAATTATTGACCATCTTGCAAGACGTCCGGACAGTGTTGGTCGGGTCATCAATTATTGCAACAGATTAACTTTTGAGATTAAGGTAATTTTATGAGAGATCATGTAATGTCTAAGCTTTTGGGCGGCAGAAATTAGTGCCATACAATGCTTTTGAATAGGTGGATACCCCATCTCCGTCGATATTAGACAACGACTTAAGTAGTAGAGTGCGTTTTTTTACGCTCATCGTTGACTTGGGCTAAGAGGGCTCCAAGAGAGTCATCTATGGTCGCGGTATAAAGTATCAAAGGTTTCCCTGGGATAGGGGCTGCCAAAACAGGAGGTGTCATTAAATATTATTTAACATTCTCGAAGGCCTGCTGACATTTCTCTCCCCAAATGAATTTAGCATCAATTTTATTTAATTCTGAGAAGGGTTGACACCTACCTGGAGGCATTTTTAAGATGGCTTTAATCTTATCCGGGTCGATCTCGATTACCCGATGACAGACAACGAATCCTAAAAATTTCTCAGAGGTATCGCCAAAGGAGCACTTAAGGGATTCATTTTAAGGTCATATCATCACAATCGTTCGAACACGATCTTCAAATCGTATAAATGTTCTATTTTTTGTTTACTTATGATGACCAAATCATCCACGTAGCATTGTCGTAAAAAAATTTGTTCATTACTTGTTGGTATGTAGCTCCAGCGTTCTTTAACCCAAACAGCATCACAATGTAGCAGAAAATTCTTATTGATGTCCTGAAGGCTGTAAGGGCTGCATCCTCGGGAGCCATCTTGATTTGGTTGTACCCCGATGATCCATCCATGAAAGAGAAGATTTCTTGATATCCACCATCATTTATGGTATTGTTAGCAGAAACTCGTCTATCCTGATAGTTTTAGTTTTCAGGCAGGGTGGCATCATTGTTCAACATGGAAGTTTTGCAAGTATAAAAAGTATAAGAAAGACAACACTGTAAACTATAAGAAGTGTACCTGACAAGTCTTCTTGTTCCACCACCTGAAACTTAAAATGCATGTGAGGGCAGTTCATGTAGAGGCAGAAAAGTAAAGTTTTGGTAGTTTTTGTAACCATATGTCATATCTTGGTGGGTCCTTAGGAGTTTAATTAAGGATATGTCATATCTTCGTAACCCTATGTCATATCTAAAACCTCATAATTTATCAAATTCAAATCAAATAACTTTGAAATTTTTATCATACTTCATTCATGGGTGAATTAAGATGTCAGAGGAGAAAATGTGATTTTTCATAATTTAATTTAATTTATATATTTATTTTCATGCAAAAATAGGATTTTTCAAAGAAAATTTAATAACTTGACCAAGGTGAAACCTAATCACTTGAATTTTTTACTAGATTTAGACCTTGAGCAAAGAGTCATTTGGGCAAAATTTCATGACGTTTTGAATTCTATTTGAATTATTATAATGATTTTAAGTTCTGGGGTGTTTATTAAATATAAAATGTTTTAAGTAGGGAAAATTAAGTTTATATTTTTGAAAAATCTTCCTAAGGCCTGAGAACCCAAAAAAGCAAATTTTATATTTTTTTCTCGTTTTTCCTTGGTTTATTGGAATTATTTTAGTGGAAATCCATTTTTAGCTTTTAAAAATTATTTTAAGATTCAAAATACAATTTCTTTATTTAGAAAATTAGGAAAAATATTCCAATTGTTTCTTAATACTTATAAAATAATTTAGAACATTTCCATGAATTTTATTCTTTTTGTGATTTTTATGAATTTTTAATTATTTAAATATTTAAAATAGGCTCAAAATGAAGTTTTTATTTTTATAAAATTTCACTCATCACAAAGAAATCCAAAAACAAGTTTTCATAATTTTTTGAGTTATATTTTGATCATTAAAAATCATTTCACTTCCTAAAAAATATATTTAACATTAAAAATTAATTTAAGCCATCAAATGGACTTAAAATACTTTGAAATTTTTATGGGGAGTTCTCTGGATTTTAAACAACAGTGGAGATCCAAAATCAAGTCATGTTGATGTTTATATTTTCCAAAATTAATTACCATAATGTTTTAGGGTTTATAAAGATTAGGTGAATTTTAAATAACTTGACTCATGAGAAATTTTCTTAAGGGTTCTCTGGTCAAAGTAAATCTTCCGAAATTTTTTGGATTTTTCTAAGCAACATGCTAATTATTATGATTAATTTAAGCAAATAATGTGCATAAACTTGAAAAATATGGATCTTTGTTTAGAGGGCTCCTCTAACTTTGGAAAAATCAGAGAATGTTCCCCTTGAGAGAGACTATAACATGCCAAAAATTCAAGTCATGGTGAAATGCCTATATGCATGGAGAATCAAAAGACTCAAAATAGTGTTTAATTAATTTAAAATAAAACATTCATCAAATGGGCTTCAAATTATTTCCACATTGTTCTCCTCTATTTACTGAGTAAGAAAGTATTTTTATTTTATTTTTATGATTTTTCTACACCAAGATAAGGATTTTTGAAGTTAGGGAGTATTTTCTGAATTATTTAAATCCCTATTTATCTACTTAAAGCGCGGCACTGACTGGATCTTAGGCAGCTCCTAAGCTCCACACGGTGCGATCCCATTTGACCTCGCTGTCCACGTTAGCAGCCACACATCCCGCAGTTCATGTAAAGAAGCGCTGTCGGCTTCAACTTGACCGTTCATCCGATACACGCTCGATCGAACGGCACTCCGTCATCGTCCCTAATGGCCTAATTCGAGAACCGTCTATCTTCAAGGCTTAATATCTTCCTCATTTCTCAACTAAATTGAATGAATTTTTTTTAAAAGCTCGTCTAAACTAGAGGAACATATCTATATAGTTAAGATGCCATGAATTTAAGCCCAAGCAAATAGAGAATCAAAACAGGCTCAGGATGAGGAGGAGTTCAATATTTTTGCTCTGAGAAGGGAAGCTTGAATCAAAGATGCTTGGCACGTTCGTTGGAGTCCAAGGAGGCTAGGGATTGACCCTCTTGCTGTGGTGTATGATCTAGGTATGAATTCGACCAAGCATGATTTCAGGTGTTGGTCTAGAGCTATGTTAAAGGCTCTATGGAAGGGGGATTTGATGGGGCTTTGTATTCTTTCAGTGTTGTGAAGGTGTAGGTAAGTTTAATTTTATTTTGGTGGACTTTGGAGGTGTATTGAGCTCTGTCCTAGTTTTAGATAGAAGTTTGAGCTCAAAATTGATCTTTCATAGTTGGGATCAGTGGGGGAAGATGGTTCGATTGCACTGAGGAGGTCTCAAAGAAGCTCTGTGATTGATTTGGAAAGCTCTGCCTGAGAAAATTTCAGAACTCCCTCCATGGCCGTGAAGGTTAGATTTTATAAAACTCACTAAGGGGTGCTGTCTTGGCTAATTGAGGGGGTGCAATATGGTGCTTAGGTTGAGGGCAGAGAGGCTCTAACATCTCATTTGGGTGATATGGCATCTAGGTTTGAATTGGGTGAAGTTTAAAGGGAGGTGTCCCTCGGTTTTGGCTTTTCTGGTGACTAGGTTGGCCGGCCTTGGCAGTTGGAGGTGGCTATGAGCTCAGGGAACCCAGGGGAATCTGTCACAGCAATTTAATGGGCTGAAGCTAAATTTTGGCAAAAAGATCTTAAGCATAAGAAAATATGGAAATCAAATCCCTTCATTTAGGGGACCATTGGTCCATGGCCCATTTATCTCAGGTTAGGTGAGTTTTGGGTCAATCTTAGGGTCTAACTAATGGTTGTGGAGTCATTAATTTGATGGCTTTGGGGTGGTTAAGCCACATTTAGTGCATGGGTCTAAATGAGTGCAATTGACCAAAAATTGAGTTTAGGCTAGGTTAGCCATGTCAATTAGTCCAAATAAATCTTGAATTTGGTGCAAATGATTGTAAGGAACAATTTTGATGAAGGATTAAAAGGGTTTTGAGTTCAATTGTAGGGTCAATTGGAAGGATTTTGGAGATTTGTCAATTTGGGCATGTCGGGCTAGACTTGGGTCTAGATTGAGCTAGCCTTGTGCTAAGTCCAAATTAATTGTTGAGATTTCAATAGGAATTTCATTTAGAGTTTCCAACATGAATTGGGTGTCAATTTTGGGATTAAGGTAATCAACTTGATGAAATTTGGGGACAAAGCCAATTTGGGGCAATTTGGGGATTTTAGACATAAGTCAAAATTAAATGAAATTGAGGCTTTACCAAGGCAAATTGAAGGTCAAGTTTGATGTTTAGGAATGTTATGAAGATTTTAAAACATGAATTATGGCAAATTGAGTGGGCTATGGATTCAATTTGGTGAGATTAGATCATGTGTCCAAAATTGGGGGTTTGATCTAAATCAAAATTGGGCTCAAAGCATGGGCCAATTGAGCTTGAATTTATTTTATTTTTGTCACATTGAGGGTTAATTTGAGTTTGGTATTGAAATTTGGGGAGTTTGGGAAAACATTTATGGACATTTGAGTTGAATTCGAGGAAATTTGGGCCTTTAAAGGAAAATTTTGGGGTTTTGGTCAAAGATGGTCAAATTGGCTAAATTTGGTCATGTGGTAGTTGAGAAAAATGAAATTGGGAATATTTGGAATACTTTGGGAATTTTTGGTATCTTTGGAATTTTGTTTTTGAATTTTGGGCTAAGGAGGGGTATTTTGGTAATTTGGTAATTTTGGTGCTTTTGGGTATTTTCAAAAAGGTTTGAAATGATTTTTGAACAAGTTTGGTTACTTTTGCTAAAATTGAGAATTTTGGCCAAATTTAGGGTTTCAAGGGGTTTCAATGGTTCTTAGGTAATTTGGGAGAGTTTGGGGGCAAAAGGCCAGACTCAGTATTTTGGGTAAAATTGGAGAAATAACCATCAAAAGTTAGCCATGGACCAATGGAAACCCCATTTGGGTTCTTTATGTACCAGTCTGAACTAAACCCTAGCCTAGGGCTCGTAGGTTTAGGGGACCATCTACATGAGATTCCCAAAGGCTTAAGGGACCAAAGTCATGAAATTCTAGGTTTAGAGTGGTAAGTGATTGTGAGTGGAGTGAGTTCCTTAACTCTAGACCAACACCCAAGGTCAACCCTAAGGTCAAATAGCCCTATAGAAACTCTATTTGAGCTTCCTCATAATGAGCCCACCTACTAAGTGCTAGAGGTTAGGACAAACATGTGGATTTTCAAGTTGAGTAAAGAAGAGTTTAGAATTTCTAATGATGAGGATGCCTTTTTCTAGTTTTCTAGGAATAGTCAACAGGAAGTCCTATGACTAGACCCTAGGCTACTAAAGAGGAAAACTACACCTCAACCAAAAGTGAGGTCAACAGATACTATCTTCTTCAATCCACTTCTGCTTTATGAACATCGCCTTATCTGCTTCCTCTACATAACTTGTGTGGCTAAATTGCATCTTCAATTTCCATCTAATATGCTCTAGATGTGCATGCAACTGAAGTACCTTGGTCTCTAATAAAGTCATGGTATTCTAAATTTTGTTGATCTTCTCTGATATCCCTTCAATATTAATGGCTAAGAAACCATTATACATCTCTTGTGCACTTTGACTAATGAAACTCTTCCTCGTGGTTTCTTCCTTCTTCTTCAAATCCTTCTCCCATGAATACATTTTCCTCTAAATCTCACTTTCTCCTAGACTTTTAGGGCTAGAAATTATCTGGGGTGAAATTCCTTCACAAAACCCTCCTATTTTTAGGCCTAAATCCTTCCAATAACTCCTAGACACGTTTAGAATTTGGCTTGGCACGTTTTTACAAACAAATTGGTAGTTAAACCCTCTAGAATATTAATTTTGCACATGTGTTTAAACTGCCGTGCTTTAGCGTAGGATCTGACACTTAAGCGTCAGTGCACATTTTTGTACTAGTCAACTTAACATCCAAATTCTCATTCTAACGCGTCTTAGTCACTAAATAAAGTCTTAAAATCTTTCCTAACACATAATAGTTTCAAAAATACTACCCTAATTTTCTTAATCCCAAACAAAACAACAATCAAAATAAAAATACTCTCATAACTATGGGTTGCCTCCCACAAAGCGCTTGGTTTTACATCGTAAGCCCGACGTAACCAGTGTTTATTTTGGTTGACCGAACATCATTCCATCATTAAGTTTATGCTGATCCCTTATAAAATATGGTTTTAGTCTATGTCCATTAACTTTAAATATTTTCTCAGACATAGGATCTTTAATATTCACAGCTCCAAAAGGATAAACTTTTATCACAACAAATAGGACCATCCACCTGGACTTATGTTTGCCTGGAAATAAGCTTAAACTTGCATTATATAGGAAAACTTGTTGTCCTGGCTGAAAACTTTAAGTAAGAATCCTTCGGTCATGCCACATCTTCATCTTTTCTTTATAAATCATGAAACTCATATGATTCTTTTCGATCATGCCACATCTTCATCTTTTCTTTATAAATCTTGGCACTCTCATAAGATTCATTCTTTATCTTTTCAAGCTCATTTAATTGCAATAACCTTTTCTCACCAGCATCTTTCAAATTATAATTGAACTCATTAATCACCCAATATGCTTTATTTTCAAGTTCAACTGGTAAGTGACAAGCTTTTTAGTATAGGAGTTTTGTATGAAGTCCTATAAGCCCACAAAGCATAGTCAAGTTTGACTGACCAATCTATTTTTGTTGGATTCACAAATTTTTCCATAATTCTTTTAATTTCCCGATTTGATAATTCAACCAAACCACTTATCTGAGGGATTAAGCAGTTACAATCCTATGATTTATATGATATTTCTTTAATAACTTTTCCATTATGACATTTCTGAAATGACTTCCTCATCAGTAATGATAACTCTCGGCATCCCAAATCTACAAAATATGTTCGTTTTCAAAAATTTTATAATACTTTGAGCATCACATCGAGGTAAAGCAACAACTTCTATCCATTTGGATACATACTCCACTACTAATAGAATATATAAATTTTTGAAAGATTGTATAAATGGTCTCATGAAATCTAATCCCCAAACATCAAATATTTCAACTTCTAACATATAATTGAGGGACATCTCATTTCTTCTAGAAATATTGTCTACTCGTTGACATCTATCATAAGTTATGATATAAGCATTAACATCTTTAACAATTGTAGGCCAATAGAATCCATATTGTAAAATTTTGTATGCAATTTTATCAACACCAAAATGTCCCCCAAAATCAGAATTCAGGCCAATAGAATCCAGATTGTAAAATTTTGTATGGTTTTTTATCAACACCAAAATGTCCCCCAAAATCAGAATTATTACATTTTTGGGATAATTTATAAGCTTCTTCTAATGGTACACATCTTCGAATAATTTTCCTTATTTATATAAAAATGGGTCATCCCAAAAATAAGTCTTAGCTTCAGAAATAAATTTCTTCTTTTGTTGGTATGTCATTCCATAGGTTATAATATCGCTAATAATAAAATTCACAATGTCTGCATACCATGGAACACACCACTCATTAATAGTAAACAATTTTTCATCAAGAAAATTTTCATTAATTTCTTTTTCAATATAGAGTTTCTAATTCAAGCCTGGACAAATGATCAACAATTTGATTTTCAGTCCCCTTTCGATCTACTATTTCAAAATCAATTTTTTTCAAAAGAAGAATCCATCTTATAAGTCTAGGTTTAGCATCATTCTTTTTCATTATGTACTTAATAGTAGAATGATCTGTATGCACTACACAATGAGTTCCAATTAAATATGATCTAAATTTATCAAAAGCACATACTATTCCTAATAACTCATTTTCAATTATTTTATAATTGATTTATGTTTCATTAAGAGCTTTAATAGCATAGTAAATTACTTTGAAAATTTTATCATATCTTATAGCATAATCACTAGCAAAACTATAATTGTTGCAGTGATTAATTTTTCTTTTAATAAATTAAAAGCTTTTAGGCATTCCTTATCAAAATTAAAAATTGCATCTTTCTCCAATAAATGACATAAAGACTTAACAATCTTTAAAAAGACTTTAATATATTGCCTATAAAATCCAACATGTCCTAAAAACTCCTAATTTAGCAGGATCTACTTTCAGATTATTTTCTGATATTTGATGACTTAATAGAATTCCTCCTACTACCATAAATTGGCATTTTTCTCAATTAAGGACTAAATTTGTTTCTTCACAATGCTTAGGAACTTTTGATAAATGTTCTAAACATGAGTCAAATATAGTTCCAAACATTGAAAAATCATCTATGAATACTTCAATCCCTTTTTTCAATTAAATCACAAAAAATTGCCATCATACATCTTTGAAATGTAGCAGGGACATTACATAAACACAAGGGCATCCTTATAAAAGCAAAAGTACCATAAGGACTGGTAAAAGTTGTTTTCTCTTGATCCTCATGAGATATTTATATTTAGTGATAACCAGTATATCCATCCAGAAAATAAAATTATTTATGGCCAACTAGTTTATCCAACATGTGATCTAGAAAGGGTAATGGAAAATGATCTTTCCTAGTGGCAAGATTTAATTTTCTATAATCAACGCATATTTGCCACCTTATAACTTGCTAGGTATTAATTCCATTATGTTCATTCACAGTTACAGTTACTCCTCCTTTCTTAGGAACGCATTGAATTGGACTAATACATGCACTATCTAAAATAGGGTAGATAATGTAAGCATCTAACCACTTTAAAATTTCTTTCTTAACAACTTCTTTCATAACACGATTCAGTCTCCTTTAAGGATCAGCCCTTTGTTTGCAATTCTCTTCCATATGAATTCTATGCATACAAATTGAATGATTGATTCCTTTAATGTCAACAATTGTCAATCTATAGGCTTTCTTAAAATTTTTCAAAATTTTCATGAACCTTTTTTCTTCATCCATCATTAATTTTAAGGAAATTATAACTGGTAAAGTAGAGGAATCTCCTAAAAAGGCATATTTTAAATTTTCAGGAAGTAACTTCAACTCAAGTTCTGGAGGGTTTTCAATTGATGGACAAAATGATTTATGTTTGTCTATCGTGTCTAAAATTTCAAAACTTTCTCGAACATAGTTTAAATCTTCCTTAAGAAGTTCTTCACATCAATCTAATTACTTTTCTTACTCGTGTTCCAAATATTTTTCTTCAGATTTTTCTTCATAAGTTGTTTTAAAATGACATTCACTTAGATATCTTATAACATTCATCCTATAACATTCATCATCTTTACCTTTTGTAGGATATTTCATTGATCTTGAATTATTGAAAGTAACAGTTTGGTTATTGACGCACATTGTTAACTCCCCTTTCTTCACATCTATCATTGCTCTTCCTGAGGCTATGAAAGGCCTCCCCAAAATGATAGGTATCTCTTTATCTTCCTCCTTATTTAACACAATGAAAATCAATAGGAAAGATAAATTGATCCACTTTCACTAGGACATCTTTTATAACTCCTTTAGGGTATGTTATCAAATGATGTGCTAACTGCAGAGTTACAGTAGTAGGGGTTATTTCTCCTAATCCCAATCTTTTGAATATTGATAATGACATAAGGTTAATGCTTGCACCTAAATAACATAAAGCTTTCCCATAAAATATGTCTCCTATTACACATGGAATTGTAAAGGTACCAGGATCTTTAATCTTTTCAGAAAGCTCTTTTGAATTATAGTACTACACTCCTCACTAAGTACAACAGTCTCATTATCTTCAAACTTCCTTTTTCTTATTGAGAACAACCTACAAAAACTTTACATAGCTTGACATTTGTTCTAAGGCTTCAGCAAATGGAATATTAATTGTAAGCTTTTTAAATATTTCTAAAAATTTTGAAAATTCCTTATCTAACTTCTGCTGACAAAGTCTTTGAGGAAATGGAGGTGGTGGTTTTCCAAATCAATTTTTAGTGGAGAAATAGGTCTTTTAGATTCTTTTGGAGTGTCCTCTATTGATTCTTCAATTTCTTCTCTCTCTACTTCAATTTCTTATTGAACAATCTTCCAACTCTCTTCCGCTTCTAAGTTGAACGGCTTTTACTTGCTCTTTATTCTGGTCTTTTGAATTTTATTCAGTATTACTAGGAAGTGTTCCTTGGGATCTATTACTTAATGAATTTTCTATTTGCCCAAGTTGATTCTCAATAATTCTAAAATTAGGTCCTTGACTTTGTAATTGATTTCTCATTTGTGACACCACTTCTTCGATAGACAACTTCTTCTCCTTAAATTGTGTATTACTATTACAGCCTGTAGGATAAGTAGATCTATAATTATTATTTCCTTGATTGTTCTAGTTTCCCAATGGGTTTCCTTGGTTATTCCCCCATTGTTGTTTATTACCACCCAAATTGTTGTTTCTATTAAAGTTGGGATGGTTTTTCCAACCTGGGTTACAATAATTTGAATATGGGTTATTCTGGTTGTTATTTATGTCATTAAAAGTTTATAATGATGCTTGAGAATAGACCATTTGGCCTAATGTATTCTCTTCAATCATGGAAATTGGTTAAGAAAAATTCATTCCAAATTGGTCTAACCTCCATGAAATTGCAACAACTTGATTTGCTAACATAGTAAATGCATCGGTTTGATGAATATTGGCTACATTCTTAGGGTTCACCCTCTCAGAAGGCCATTGATAATTAATGGTTGTCATTTCTTCAATTAAAGAATAAGCAACATGAAATGGTTTTGACATCAATGAACCACCAACAGCTACATCGATAATTGATCTATAAGACCTAGCTAATCCATTATAAAAATTTTAAATTATTAACCAATCTGGTATAGTATGGTGTGGATACTTTCTTAAGAATTCATTAAATCTTTGTCATGCTTCATAAATAGATTCCCCTTCAAACTGATTAAAAGATGTAATATCATTTCTAAGCTTTGTAGTTTTTTATAGTGAAAAATATTTAACAAGGAATTTTTGTGCTAAATCACCCCAAGTTCCGATAGATCCAGGTGCTAACAAATTCAACTACATCTTAGCTTTATCCCTCAGTGAGAAAGGAAATAACCTAAGTCTTATGACATCATCTGATAGACCATCATATTTAAATATAGCGCACAATTCTACAAAATTAGCAAGATGTAAATTTAGATCTTCAGTTGGTGATCCCCCAAACTCATTGTTTGATATCATTTGGATAATAACAAGTTTAAACTTAAATGAATTAGCCACTATAGTGTGAATACTACAATGAAGTTCATCTACAGTAGGGTTGACATAATCTCTTAAAGGTCTAAACTCCTAATACTACAATGAAGTTCATCTACAATAGGGTTGACTCTTAAAGGTCTAAACTCTTGATGAATTTCAGCATTTTGATCATTTTGGTTTGCCATTTCTTTAAATTTTTTTGAAATTTTAAAGATTTTTACTTTTTTTTTTTGTTTTTCTAATTTTTTTTAATAGTTCTCTCTAATTCAGAATCGTAGGGCACTAGTCCTTCAGAACCTGAACTACACATACACTAACATTAAATAAAATAAATCTAAACACACATAAAATAAAATACAATAACTTAAAGTTAAAATAAGACTTTCTAAAAAAAGAAATTTGCTTTTAAATCAATAGATTCTTTACAATTTTCACTTCACTTCCCCGACAACAGCGCCAAAAATTTGATCCCCGATAACTGCTTATATGCAATAGTATAACAATAATTCTGATTATATTTTTCACTTATATTTCCTTATTTTGCAACAAAAGCAAAAACTTGATCCTAAAGAAAAATAAGAATTTAACTTTTAATTTATATATATTCGGATAATACGTAAGTATACGTATCGTTATCAAGTAATATATGACTTTTTTATTAAGACCTGAGTATCGAACCCACAGGGAAGATATGCAATATGCACTTTTTTTAGAAAAATTTCTATTTTTAAGAAAATAATTATTTAAACTAAAGACATTTTTGCAGTAAATAAAGTTTAAATATTTTTTGTAATCTTAATATTTTGACAAAAACATTACAAGCTCAAAAAGATAACTTGAGTTTTTGTAGAAGAAAAACACTAAATATGAAAATATCTTTCTCCTTATTATGAATCAGTAATAAGTATAGAAATTATGTTGTTGAAATATGCATATTGTGTTGTGCCTAATAGGAGGAATAATATTCTTTACCCTTATTAGAGATGCTATAAAGAACATTGGTTAATTTAAAATTTGAATAATACTGAAGACCAGCTAGGCAGAGAAGATACTAGCTCTCACTCTAGAGTTCCCTCAATTCACTCTACCTTTGGGCTAACATCTTGTATCAGAACCTAAAATAATAAACTAAGTTGGGAGCTTTAACATGTCACTTTAAAGTCCTCTAACTCTACACCCTTCAATGATAATTTCTCTATTTATTTGCACTCAATTATATTGACTACATTCTCATTCATACAACCTCATGTGATTCTTTCTAATTGTTGACTAAGACAATATCAGCCCGGTTCTTACATGTTCTCACAACAAATTTTAACATATGGATTGGACAAATCAAGAAGTAAATGAAGTACATGGATTTAAATAATCACAACTTATTCCAACATTAAAGATCAACACTCTTTACAACTTCCATTCATTTAATTGCTTATCATTTTAAGAAGAAAGATAAAGAAAACTACTTAGAATCCATGGAGAAAATAAAACCATACTTTAGTTTAAATGTAGAAATCATTGTCAAACTAACAATAAGTCTCAATTAAAACCAAAAGTAGTCTAAAACAAAAGATAAAAAGTTATCTCTAGTCCTCCACCAAATTCCTTTGAATCTCTTCTCTTTTACAATACTCTCAATATAAAACTAAAATAAAAAAAGATAAATATATGGTGCCTGAAAATCTCTCCAACTAACTCCCCAAATTTTGAATTTTCAAAACTTTCCCAGTACTTTCAGGACCTGTTTCAAAGTCCCAATCTCCCTTCTTTTATAATTCTTCAAAAGGTGCCTTGGTATCTCTTCAAAATATTTCTTTATTCAATGTATTTCCCTAAGAGATGCATCATTTTGCAATAATTTTTGTTCATGGTGGTTGTAACCACCTATTCAACCAATAGGTACCTCAAAATTCACAAAAACCAAAATTACTCATCCAATAACTGTCGCTGGTGCTTAAGCAAGGGGCCTCTTATGCTTAGATACGGCCTTCTCTATTTACCCGGCGTATAAGCGTCGGATCAGGTACTTAGGCGCTAAAACACTTTTGCACATTTTTCATATATTTGCTCCAAATTTGATCCTTTTTCACTCCTTTATACACTTTTCCCCTTTTTACATATACTTGAAAGAAAAACACAAAAAATACCTTCCATTAAAGAGCAATATTTCAATAAATAGGTATAAAAATGTGTCTAAAAACACTATATATTTTAGGCGTATCACCAATCAAGTATAAATTTTGGGGTTATGAAGTTCAATTCGGTGGAATTTGGAGTTTGGGGCAAAATTGGAGGTTTTGGTCCAGGTTGAATTTGAGTGAGATTGGGGCTTGACCAAGGCCAATTGAGGGTTCAATTTGATGTGAGGGGGTGTTTTGAGGAGTTTAGGATTCAAAATTGTGGCAATTTGTAGGTTTGGGGGTTAATTTGGTGAAATTTTGGCTTAAGGTTACATTGGGGATTTTGAATATGACTTAGTATTTAGATTTGAAATTGTGTCCAATTGAACTTATATTTGGTTTTAAATAATTTTATGCTTGATGAATTTGACTTTAAAATTGATATTGAGGAAAATTAGGATCAAATTAGTGAACATTGGGGGTGAATTGAGGTAATTGGATCTTTAAAGGCAATTTAGTGCTTTTGGTCAAGATTTGTCAAATTTGTCAAGTTGGGCTGAATGGAGGTTCAAATTGGTTTTGTGAACATTTTAAATGATTTTGAAGGTTTTAGGACAGTTTGGGTCACTATGGGTAATTTTGTAATTTTGGTAAAATCAAGGGTATTTTAGTAATTTTGAAATTTTTGAGAGTATTTTGGACAATTTGGGTGGTCTCAAATGGTTTGAAATGATTTTTTTGACAAAATTATGTATTTTGGGTAATTTTTTAGATTTTGGTCAAAATTAGGGTTTCAATGAGAGTTTGGTAAATATGGGGTAGGTTTTTGGGCAAAAGGCTAAATTGGGTATTTTAGTAGGATTGGGGTTGTCAACCACACAATTACCCTACATGAGCCACGAACCAATAAAATTCCCTACTTTAGGCCCTCCATGTACAGGTCTCAGTTAAACCCTAACCTAGGGCTAGTGGCTTAAGGGACCATCTACATGAGTTTCCCAAAAAGTTAAGGGACCAACTAAGCATATTTGACTAAAAGCCTTAGGTTGTGAGTGTAAGTGGGTGGTATCAAGTGTGTGTGTGTGTGAAACTAACCAATGCCACACCACCCAAAGCCGACCCTAAGGCTAAACAACTCTATAGGGACTCCTTTTGAGCTCATCCATACTGGCCCCACCTACTAATGTTAAAGTTTATGACCAATATATGGAACTTCAAATTGAGCAAAGATGACTTTAGAGTTTTTAATGGTGAGTCCTTTACTAGTCCTATAGGAATAGTCAACAAGAAAGTCCAATGGCTAGACCTTAGGTTACTAAGAAGGAAACTATACCTCAACTAAAAGCGAGGTCAACACTATCTTATTTTCTTCCTCCAATAAACACACAAAAATAGACTCTAAAAAAACCCTCACTCACACACCAAAACGTCACACACTAAGATTCAAGTCTCCCACCAAAAGTTCTCTAACAACAATAACCATTTTCAACCAGCCAATGGCTCTATCAAATAGAGTTATCAAAATCTATAAGAGTCATTTCAAGCACCTCTTCAAAATTCATCCAAATTCAATGTCAAAAGTTCTAAACCGCTTCTGGCGCCCAATTGTGGCACCTAGGCGCCAACCTTATAAAAACCCAAATTAACTACTTGGGGCCTAGAAGCAAGATCCTAGCTTCTAGGCGCCAAGTCAATTTTTGTTCCTTAGCTGCATTTGTCCTTTTTTTGCTCCATTTTTGTTCCTTTTGCTTTTAAACTCCATTTCTTGTACCTAAAATAAAAAATACACAAAATGACTTTCATTAAAGTGCAATATCATTAAAAATGAGCATAAAATGTACATATTAAAGTAGGTCATTGTAAGGTGTGTCAGTGTGTTTTGTTGGAGGTTGTGGTAAATATGAAAAGACTTACAACGAGGATTCACGAGCTTGAGTTAGGATCCAATCAAATGAGCCATTGACATGTCTAAAAAATAGTGGCTCAAAAGATTAGACGTGAAAATTTATAAAAAGTCTTCTTCTTGACATTTTTTCTATCACACCATCATTTCATTCATCCTTTAATTTGTAGGTCCATAATGCCAAAATTTTAAATTAGGCAGCATTGATCCTAAGCGTGACAAAAATTTGGATTATATGTTTGGTGGAGTCATAGCCAAGGGTGATCATGCATGGGCCCCAAGCAAGAGGGAGTTTGCTGGCATAGTGAAGTACGTATTTACAGAGAAAAAAACAATCTCTAATGAAAGACCTAACCCTATCCTTAATGAAGTTGAATCTACTAGTCGATACAAAAATCCTTGGGTTAAGAAAAGGAAAAAAGTGGGTTCGATTTTCTTTAGAAGCTAAATTTCACCTTTAGTTGTTTCATAGCACCAATGACCCTAACACATCACAAGCCACTTCTATTCAACTAGTCATGCGAATTATGGATGCAACTCTAGAAATTCATGAGAACATGTTGTTTTACTTGTTATTTATGAAGTTTATTGAAGACCTAACCCATTATATGTTTTTTTTTTAATTGATTTATGTGCCAAATGCTGTGAAAAAGCTTAAGTATTCTTATTTTGAAGGTTTATGCAACAATGTAAATGTTGAATTTCACTTTGGTGCAACTTTTATTTTCAGTTCTTTTGCATGTATATTTTTCAATATGGATGCCCTCCAAAGCAACCATGAGTAAAATATTTCACTTGTTTATTTATTGTATGTTTTATTATTGTTTTGTAGTACTAGAATGACATATTTGATCTTATGGGTTCTTCTGGATGACTTATATGTTGTCATGGGGCGGCTGTTGGGGTTCACTACCAAGGATACCAACTACCCCTCATTTTTCAATCGTATGACTATTGGGGTTCTTTTGGATGGCCATTATGGTGTTATGCATATGTGACACATACGGTCTCTGTATTATATGGTTTAAAGGCAATAAATAACCTTTTTTTATAATGTCTATTGTCTACTTGTAGTGACAAATTATTTGTTGGTTTACACTTTATGCTATAAGATCTCATAACTTTATAATACTTTAATTGAGTATTTCTATCATTCTTCTTTATTAATGTTGAAGCTAAGGGTGTGTGCCTTGTGGTTTTACACCTTCAGAGAAGACGAGGTCGAGGACTTTCGCTAGCGCATTGTACTACTATTTTGGCTTGGAATGTTCTATGCTTATTTCGCTATAGGAGCATAGCCATGAACGACAATTTTATAGGTGTGTGATGAATGAATTAGAGAACTGTCTTCTTAAGATGGGCAGGTTGGTTTGATAATTTCACTGTCGATAGTGATCAGATATGGAAAGTTTAGTTGGACGATGAATTATCTCGTGAAATTAATCACTTGTATTTTAAAAATAACATTATGATAATATTAATTGTTATTTTAACTTTTATTTTAACTTTTGATTATTGTGTTACTTTTTTTTGAGGTGTCAGTTCTTTTCTTTAATATTCAAACTCAACATCTATTTTCATGTATCAGATGTTCAATCATGACTGATTCTATCATAAATAACATTAAAGTACAAAGACAGAAAGATCATTTATTTATAAATAACTGCAGAATAGCCACTGCAAAACTGTACAAAACAAACAGTCACAAATTTCTCACAGTAACTTCTGCGTAACAGCTTTCTAGTATAGTTGATTTTTTAGGCTACAATTGCCCCAAATAGACCTGATTTTTATTTTTTTTTTATGTAATTAGAATAATGTTAATTTTGAATTTATCATTTATTTATAAATAACTGCAGAATAGCTATTGCAATGCACAAAACAAACAGTCACAAATTTCTCACAGTAGCATATGCGTAACAGCTTTCTAGTATAGTTGATTTTTTAGGCTACAATTGCCCCAAATAGACCTGATTTTTATTTTATTTTTATGTAATTAGAATAATGTTAATTTTGAATTTATCATTTATCTATAAATAACTGCAGAATAGCTATTGCAAAACTGCACAAAACAAACAGTCACAAATTTCTCACAGTAGCTTCTGCGTAACAGCTTTCTAGTATAGTTGATTTTTTAGGCTACAATTGCCCCAAATAGACCTGATTTTTATTTTATTTTTATGTAATTAGAATAACGTTAATATTGAATTTAAAATAAATCTCATTAAAATAGTTTTAAAAACCACAATTTTACATTCACATTTTAAATAAATGAAATTAAACCTTTCCGTTTTCAAAGTACATTCCTACCACGCCTGCTGAAGTGGTGCATCACATTAATGATCACTTTAAAAATTAACATAGAATCAATTAATTTCTGCACAATGTTCAAGGAACATGTCCAATCAAATCTCAGCTCCAAAAAAAAA
>JXCR01144151.1:13731-30546 GCA_002079205.1 Phalaenopsis hybrid cultivar | reverse complement strand
AATATGCACTATTAATCAACAAACTTTCTATTTTAAAAAGACAATTACTTAAACTATAGATATTTTCACAGTAGATAAAATTTAATTCTTTTTGGTATTTTTGATTTTTTAACAAAACAATAAAATGTCTCAAGATAACTTGAGTTTATTGAAAAGAAAAACACTTGATATGAAAATACCTTTCTTCTTATCATGAATTAGTAATAAGTATAGAATTTTATTGTAAAAGTATGCAAAATGTGTTATGCCAAATAGGAGCAATATTATTCTTTAACCTTACTAGAGATGCTATAAAGAACATTGGTTAATTTAAAGTTTGAATAGTTCTGAAGACCGACTAGGAAGGGAAGTTACCAGCTCTCACTCTAGAGTTCCCTCGATTCCCTGCACTTGGGGGCTAACATCTCGTATCAGAACCTAAAATAATAAACCAAGTTAGGGGCTTTAACTTGTAACTTTAAAGTCCTTTAACCACACCCTTCAAAGGTTATGTCCTTATTATTTGCACTCAATCACATAAATTACATTTTCATTCATACAACCTCATGTGATTCTTTCCAATTTTGGACTGAGACAATACCAGCCTGGTTCTTACATGTTCTCACAAGAAATTTTAACATCTATATGGGCTAGATCAAGAAGTAAATGAAGTACATAGAACTAAATCATCACAACTTCTTCCAACATTAAAGATCAATACTCTCCACAACTTTTATCCAGCACTTCAATTACTTAACATTTAAGGAGAAAGATAAAGAAAACTACTCAGAATCTATGGAGAAAAAAAAAACCACACTTTACTTTAACAGTATAAATCATTGTCAAACCAACAAGAAGTCTCGATTAAAACCAAAAAGTAGTTCAAAAATAAAGATAAAAACTTATCTTAAATCCTCCACCAAACTCTTGAAGCTTCTTTGAATCTTTTCTCTTTTACAACACTCTTGACTCTCACAATAATGCTAAAAACAAAAAGGATACAGTAAATTTGTGGTGCCTAAAAATCTCTCCAAAAGTTTTCTCAAAACTTCCCCCTTTTAAGCACTTTTTCAAGACTCTTCAAAAAGTCTCAACTGCCCTCTTTTATAATTTTCCAAGTGGTACCTTGGTAACTCTTCAAATTGTGACCAAATTTGATGTATTCTCTAAAGGATGTCTCCTTTCACAAGTCTTTTAATCATATTTTCATTTCTAGTGAACATTACCACCCTCTTTAGCCAATAGGTGCCTCAAACGTCTCTTAAAAATTTGGCAAAATGAATTAAACCATCAAACAACCACCTCTGACGTTTAAGCGTGGGGCGTCCAGCGCTTAGGCAGGGCGTCCAGCGCTTTGGCAGGGCCTTCTCTGTTTCACTGGCGCTTATGCGCTGGATCTAACACTTAGGCACCAAAACTCTTTTGCACCATTTTCACATTTTTTCTCCAAATTTGATCCTTTTTCACTCCTTTTAGCATTTTTCACCTTTTTACTTGTACCTAAATAAAAAACACGCAAAAACCTTCCATTAAAGCACAATATCTCAAAAATAGGTATAAAAATGTGTTTAAAAACTCTATATATTTTAGGTGTATCAAAGTCCCCCAAACTTAAAATGTTACTAGTCCTCAAATGACACTTCAATCTTTAATAAAAAAATAAGTATGATATGTGTATGAGTTTCTCTAGGAGTTACTAAAATTTAGATTTAGAAATATAGTCGTACAATTTAGAAAATATATTTAGTAAATGAGACAAACTTAAAGTTTAGAAATTTTTAATGTTAAAAAATTTTAATTCAGAAATATTATAGATTTTTCAAATTTAAAAATTAGTTATTTTATTATCTCCACTTAAAAATTTTTATTAAGATTAATTTTACTTACTATATTATATTCCTAAGCTTAAGAGTTTCTCAAGACTTATACTTTAAAAGATCAAATGTGAAACCAATTTTTTATTAGGCACTAATCCTCAAGCTTCTCCTCCCTTACATTTTTTTTCCTTTATCTTTTCCTTTTTCTTTTTATTCTTTTTCTTTTCTTTTTTTCCTTTTTTTCTCTTTTTAAGGCAAGGATTACTATATCTGGATAGGGCTTTAATGGTTTTGAATTCCACTCTTCCTTTGCTAAAGCAAAGTCCTAATATAAATCTTTTACATATAAATATAATAATAGTTTTAAAAATTATTTTTAATAAAAGGAGTTTAAGTTTTAAAAATAAAAGTCTAAATTTCTAAATTTTTCAAAAATACAAATTTTCTTACTAAAGACAATTACACTATATTTAGCATTTTCTATACTAAAAACCTTTAACTAAAAGTTTTTCTTCATTACTATGAATTTTAACTAGTTCTACACTAAAAACTTTTAACTTAAAGATTTTCTTCATTACTCAAAAGTTCAACTAAATTCCTATACTCATTTCTAAAATCAAATTTTACTTCCCTAATATAACTTCATATACATGATCATTTTTCTTTTCAAATCAAATTCAGTTGTAGCACATTTGAGAACAAATAAAATTCAAGTTTTGAAAATATTTTTCATTCCCCCCCTCAAACTTAAATTTTTACTAAGATTAAACAGTTTAGCAGCATATAAATATAAATAGGAAATGAAAATTGAAATAACATGCTTACATGAATTTTTATACTCTAATTATTTAAGTATAAAACTAAAAATAGGATTAAAATTAATTTTTGATCAATTCCAATCATTTTCATTTTAATTCAACATGTAGAGATTCATTAGACTTCTAAGTAGTGGGTATAGAAATAAAAAGTAAAAAACACACTAACTTTGATTTCACAATCTCAACATAAAAACAAAGACACTAATAAGATAAAAGAAAAATATTGTGTAGCAGTTTTTTGAAATTAAAGTTTAAAATTGAAGTTAGCAAGATTTTAAACTTTTCACAAGTCATAAAAAATAAGTTCAATCCTAACTAACTAAAACACAATACTCAGGTCACAACAACAATTACTACCCTAGAATTTTAAACAAAACACTAATAAAACACAACATCACAATAATAATTAAATAAAAGTCCAACACATCACATAGTCCAAACAAGTACATAAATGAAAATGTATCAAGTCCTAACCACGTAGTCCATCATATATTACAAACATAAATATAAATCAGTCCTCCTCATCATTAGAATCACCGCTGTTCTAGACATTTGCAGACTCATAATCAGGGTATCTAGGATATGAAGGAAATTCCACTCCTTGGTTACCCCTAATGAGGCTCTCCAAAGATGAATGAAAATTTTTCTCATAATCACTTTCCTTCTATTATACCCATCAATATGATCTGCAAAGCTTTCTAAATTTTTACCTTATCTGCAGTATAATTGATATTGTCCATAATCCTCTACAAAAATTGATTTTGAGTTTCAGTAGACTCTCCTCTAGAAGTAGAAGCTCGTGAGGTAGATGGTCTAGATGTAGAAGCATCAGACGTCGACATTCTATAACTCTGTGAAAGTCCTCCTCTCCAGCCAAAAATAGAATGCTCATAATACGACTTCACATTTACACTTGTAATTGGCTTCAGAGGCATTAATACTTTTTCTCAGCTAGCATATCTCACTCTAGCCTGCTCACACAAAGAAAAGATCAAGGAAGTAAATCCCAGACTTGTAGTAGTAGCGGCAGTGGCAGAACCGATGATAGTCTGACAGATCAAAGCTCAAATAATGATAATCTTGCCTTCCTGAATACAATAATTCAATTTTTCTCTCTCCCTTATAACTTCACTGCGACGATTCGTCGGTAACAGATGAGCTCAAATAAAGTAGTGCCACGCCTTCAATGGTGCACTTAACTTTAAAGTAGAAAATTTAACTCTCCTCTCATTTATGATTTTTCAGAGTCCTCCTCTAACAGTCAAATAGGAAATAATCTCGTCCAGTTCCGTCTCAATCGACTATAATTTGCATAAAAACACAAAGTATTAGGTGATAAATGGTAAAATATATTGATTACCTCCCCTGAAAACGGTACAAATTTGCCACTAACCATGACTCGATCCTCTTCCTCTTCTGCCTCAGGGAGGTTTGCATTGAACTCCTGAATTATAGAAATAACAGCCACAATAGAAAAATAATAGAATCGTTCCCACTGTCTGTGAATGATCAAATCTTCTACAGATCCACCTGGATTTTTGAAACAACACTCAAGAATTAACTTTCTTGACTATAGAGTGTCACTATATCTATCTTGAGCTTTTGAACTCACAAACTTGCTCGAATCAAAGTGGGTCTTTCCCTTACTCCTCTTCATTCATGGGGCCATTCTACAAATTTCACAAAATTCCACAATAACTTCGAAAATCAAGTTTAATCTACTAAACTTAACTCTTATAAGCATAAACTACACTTTCTATGCAATTTCTATAGACCTTTCCTAATTTTTCACCATGAATAGTGATTTTCGGGTTTCTCCAAAAAATACTCAAAATACATGGTGAAAATCCAAATTGTTTACATAGAAGTGAAGCTCTTACCTTAAGAAATCCAAATATAGCAGATTTTGCTTAAATCCACCAAGAAATCTCTAGGAAAAGGCTTGCCCTAACTTTAAAATCCTGAACTCGAGAGGAAGAAGGTGACGGCGAGAGTAAAAATGGTGATTTTCGTGGTTAGTTTCACCTTTAACCGTTCGCAAACTAGTTTTCATGAACCAATGCTTAAGTGCGGATAAATGGCGCTTAGGCTCCTTACTCTCAGGTTACATTGCGCTTAAACACGAGAATGTGGTGCTTAAGCGCTAGTGCACTATTTTTGATATTTTTGAACTTAAGTAAAATGTATTAATAGCCTAAGTATACCACCCCTAAATGGTCTTATAACACTTAAATGACTATTTTCCTCTCCCTATACTTTCTTCTTTTTCAAAATTCTCCAATATAACTAATTTGATTCGAGGCTAAAATAACACTAAATTTTCACACAAACAAACACTTATATTCATTCACAAACTAGTACAAGTACATATAACACTTAATTCTCACTCCAAATAGTCCCGGATGAGAAAATTTACCTAAATACAAACACTTAACAAACATTCACAAATAAATTTATAAACGACATAAACACTAAAAACAAGATTTAACATTAACACAAAAAAACAACGACTCTTAACAAACAAACTCTAACACAGAACCTAATTCCATTCTTCATTTGTTGGGACAAATTATGGTCTTTCATTAGTATCTCCTTGGGCATTCGGAATATAAAGTTGATAAAACGGACGATGGTGATGGTATAAATGGTTCCACGAAATATGATCCCCAAACATCAAACATTTAAACTTCTAGCATATGGCTGAGGGAATCTCTTTTCTTCTAGAAACATTGCCTACTCGTTGACATCTATCACAAGTTTTGATATAAGCATTAACATCTCTAAAGATAGTAGACCAATAGAATCCAAATTATAAAATTTTTTATGTTTTTTTATCAACCAAAATGTCCCCCAAAATTGAATTATGATATTTTTGGATAATTTCATAAGTTTCTTCTAAAGGTACACATCTTCGAATAATCAAATACTTTCCTTGTTTATATAAAAACGGGTCATCCAAAAAATAAGTCTTAGCTTCAGAAATAAATTTTCTCTTTTGTTGGTATGTCATTCCATAGGGTACAATATCATTAACAAGAAAGTTCACAATGTCGGCATACCACGAAACACGCCACTCATTAATGCTGAACAATTTTTCATCTGGAAATTGTTCATTAATTTCCTTTTCAAAACAAAGTTGTTTTTCTAACTCAAGTCTGGGCAAATGTTCCGTAATTTGATTTCAGTTCCCTTTCGATCTACTATTTCAAAATCAAGTTATTGCAAAAGAAGAATCTATCTTGTAAGTCTTGGTTTAGTATCCTTCTTTCTCATTAAGTACTTTATAGGAGAATGATATGTATTTACTACGTAATGAGTTTCAATTAAATATGATCTAAAGTTATTAAAGGCTTATACTATTGCTAATAACATTTTTTTAGTTGTTTTATAATTAATTAGTGTTTCATTAAGAATTTTTACTAGCATAGTAAATTACTTTGAAAATTTTATCATATCTTTGTCCTAAAATAACTCCAATAGCATAATCGCTAGCATCAAACATCAATTCAAAAGGTTTTCCCCAATCTGGTGAAACTATAATTGGTGCAGTGACTACTTTTTCTTTTAATAACTCAAAAGCTTTTAGGCACTCTTCATCAAAATTGAAAATTACTTCTTTCTAAAGAAAAAGGCATAAAGGCTTAGCAATTTTTGAAAAGTCTTTAATATATCGTCTGTAGAATCCCACATGTCCTAAAAAACTCCTAGTTTTCCATACATTTGTTGGATAAGGTAAATTAGCGATCACTTGAATTTTATCAGGATCTACTTCCGTACCATTTTATGATATTTTATGTCCTAATACAATTCCTCCTGCTACCATGAATTGACATTTTTTCCCAATTAAGGGCAAAATTTGTTTCTTTACATCACTTAAGAACTTTTGATAAATTTTCTAAACATGAGTCAAATGAAGTTCCTAAAACTAAAAAATCATCCATCAAGACTTCAATCCCTTTTTCAATTAAATCACAAAAAAATTGCCATCATACATTGCTAAAATGTAGCAGGGACATTACATAAACCAAAGGGCATTCTTCTAAAAGCAAATGTACCATAAGGACTGGTAAAAGTTGTTTTCTCTTGATCCTCAAGAGTTATTTGAATTTGGTGATAACTGGTATATCCATCTAGAAAATAAAGTATTTATGCCCAGCTAGTCTATCCAGCATTTGATATAGAAAGGGTAATGGAAAATGATCTTTCTTAGTAGAAAGATTTAATTTTCTATAATCAATGCATAATCGCCACTTTGTGACTTGTCTAGTAGGTATTAATTCATTATATTCATTCATAGTCACAATTACTCCTCCTTTCTTAGGAACATTGTGAATTGGACTAACACATGCACTATCTGAAATAGGGTAGATAATTCCAGCATCTAACCACTTTAAGACTTTCTTTACAACTTCTTTCATAACAGGATTCAATCTCCTTAAAGGATCAACCCTAGGTTTGCAGTTCTCTTCAATATGAATTTTATGCATAAAAATTGAAGGATTAATTTCTTTAATATCAGCTATTGTCCATCCAAAGGCTTTCGTAAAATTTTTCAAAATTTTCTTCAATCTTTCTTCTTCTTCCATCTTTAACTTTAAGGAAAGTATAACTGCTAAAGTAGAGGAATCACCTAAAAAGGTATATTTTAAATGATCAAGAAGTAACTTCAACTCAAGTTCTGGAGGTTTTTTTTAGTTATGAACAAAATGATTTTTCTTTTTCTATCATGTCCAAAATTTCAAAACTTTCTCGAACATAGTTTGAACCTTCCTTAAAAAGATCTTCACATTGATCTAATTCCTCTTCTTGCTCGTGTTTCAAATCTTTTACTTCAGATTTTTCTTTATAATTATTTTTGAAATGGCATTCACTCAGATATCTTATAACATCCATTCTATAATATTCATCATTTTTACCTTTTGTAGGATACTTCATTGATCTTGGAATGTTAAAAGTAATAGTTTTATCATTGACATGCATTATTAATTCCCCTTTCTACACATTTAAGCTCTTCATGTGGCTAGGAAAGGTCTCCCCAAAATGATAGGTATCTCTTTATCTTCCTCCATTTCTAGCACAATGAAATCAACAAGAAAGATAAATTGACCCACTTTCACTAAGACATCTTCTATAACTCCTTTAGGATATGTTATCGAACGATCTGCTAACTACAGAGTTATAGTAGTAAGGGTTATTTCTCCTAATACCAATCTCTTAAATATTGATAATGACATAAGGTTAATGCTTCCACCTAAATCATATAAAGCTTTCCCATAAAATATGTCTCCTATCGCACATGGAATTGTAAAGCTACCAGTATCTTTAAGCTTTTCAAGAAGCTTCTTCTGAATAATTGCACTGAACTCCTCACTAAGTGCAACAGTCTTATTATCTTCAAACTTCCTATTCCTGTTGAGAATATCCTTCATAAACTTTACACTTGACATTTTTTCTAAGGCTTCAGCAAATGAAATATTAATTGTAAGCTTCTTAAAAATTTCCATAAATTCTAAAAATTACTTATCCAACTTCTATTGATGAAGTCTCTGAGGAAATGGAGGTGGTGGTTTTTCAAAATCAATTTTTAGCTAAGAAATACATCTTTCAGAATCGTTTGGAGCATCCTCTTTTGATTCTTCTATTTCTTCTATCTCTACCCTAGTTTTTTTCTTAACCCTGCCTTCCAACTCTCTTCTGCTTCTAATTTGAACGACTTTTACTTACTCTTTATTTTAGTCTTTCAAATTTGTTTTAGTATTAATAGGAAGTGTTCCTTGTGATCTATTACTTAATGAATTTGTGATTTGTCCAAGTTGATTCTCAATATTTCTAATCGTAGCTCCTTGACTTTGTAACATATTTACCATTTGTAAAACTACATCTTCTATAGATAACTTCTTGTAAGGGTTTAAAAATTTGTAAAACTAATTGTTTGATACCATTTGGATAA
Organism: Phalaenopsis hybrid cultivar; assembly: GCA_002079205.1. Lineage (NCBI taxonomy): Eukaryota > Viridiplantae > Streptophyta > Magnoliopsida > Asparagales > Orchidaceae > Phalaenopsis > Phalaenopsis hybrid cultivar. Next base: position 21,982 of record JXCR01144151.1, on the reverse strand, counting down.
TAGCAGGTTTAAGTTCAAATGAATTAGCCATTATAATAGGTTTTTGATTACTACAATGAAATTAATCTACCATAGGGATGACATAATCTTGTAAGGGTTTAAATTCTTGATGAATTTTAGCATTTTGATCATTTTGGTTTGACATTTTTGTAATATTTTTAGATTTTTCAAAATTTCAATTTTTTTTTGCTTTTTTTTAATTTTTTTAACAGCTCCTTCTAATTCAGAATCGTAGGGCACTAGTCCTTCAGAACCTGAACTATGCATACACTAAAATAAAATAAAAATAAAATAAAATAAAACACACATAAATACAAAACTATAATAATATATTCTTAAAATAAATCTTAATGTTTAAATATTACTTTCTAAAATAGAAATTTTGGTTTCAATTAATTTTTGAATTCCCCGGCAACGGTGCCAAAAACTTGATCCCCGAATACTGTTTATGTACACCATATAACAATGTATTTGTTGATATTTTTCACATATACTTCCTTACTTTGCAATAAAACCAAAAACTTGATCCTAGAGAAAATAAGAATTTAACTTTTGAATTTAAATATATATTGGGATACTACACAAGTATACATATCGTTATCAAATAAAATATGACTTTTTTATTAGGACCTGAATATCAAACCTATAAGAAATTTGGCAATATGAACTATTAATTAACAAAAAATCTATTTTAAAAAGACAATTACATAAACTATAGATATTTTCACAGTAGGTAAAATTCAATTCTTTTTGGTATTTTTGATATTTTGACAAAACATTAAAACTTCTAAAGATATCTTAAGTTTATATAAAAGAAAAGCACTTGATATGAAAATATCTTTCTCCTTATTATGAATCAGTAATAAGTATAGGATTCCTATTGTGAAAGTATGCAAAATGTGTTGTGTCAAATAGGAGAAATATTATTCTTTTTTCTTACTAGAGATGCTATAAAGAACATTGGCTAATTTAAAGTTTGATTAGTTCTGAAGACCGGCTAGGCAGAGAATTTGCCAGCTCTCACTCTAGAGTTCCCTCGATTCCTTCCACCTGGGGGCTAACATCTCGTATCAGAACCTAAAATAATAAACCAAGTTGGGAGCCTTAACCTGTCACTTTAAAGTCAGACTCTATGCCCTTCAAAGATCATTTCTCTATTAATTTGTACTCAATCATATGAATTACATTCTCATTTATACAATCTCATGTGATTCTTTCTAATTGTTGATTGTGAGAATACTGTCCTGGTTCTTACATGTTCTCAAAACAAATTTTAACATCTATATGAGCCAGATAAAGAAGTAAATGAAGTGTGTAAAATTAAATCATCACAACATCATTCAACATTGAAGATCAATACTCTCCACAAATTCCATACAACACTTTAACTACTTATCATTTTAAGGAGAAAAATAAAGAAAACTACTCAAAATTCATGGAGAAAATAAAACCACACTTTAGTTTAAAAGTAGAAATCATTGTCAAACCAACAAGAAGTCTCAATTAAAACCAAAAGTAGTTCAAAAATAAAGATAAAAACTTATCTCAAATCCTCCACCAAACTCTTGAAGTTCCTCTGAATCTCTTCTCTTTTACAACACTATTGACTCTCACAATAAAACTAAAAACAAAAATGTTAAAGAAAATTTGTGGTGCTTGAAAATCTCTCCAAAAGTTCTTCTCAAAACTCCCCCATTTTAAGCACTTTTTAGGACTTTTCCAAAACTCTCAACTCCCCTCTTTTATAATTTTCAAAGAGGTACCTTGGTAACACTTTAAATGTGTCCAAATTCAATGTATTCTCTAAAGGAAGCCTCCTTTCACAAGACTTTTAATCATATTTTTTGTTTCTAGTGGTCATAACTACCATGTTTAGCCAATAGGAGTCTCAAATGTCTCTTTAAAATTTGGCAAAATGAATTAAACCATCAAATAACCACCTCTGACACTTAAGTGTGGGGCCTCCAGCGCTTTGGTGCAGCCTTCTTTGTTTCACTGACGCTTAAGCACCGAATCTTGCGCTTAGGCGCTAAAACGCTTTTGCACCATTTTCACTTTTTTTCTCCAAATTTGATTTTTTTTCACTCCTTTTAGCATTTTTCACCTTTTTACTTGTTCCTGAAAGAAAAACGCACAAATATGTCCCATTAAAGCGCAATATCTCAAAAATAGGTATAAAAATTGTTTAAAAATATTATATATTTAAGGTGTATCAATAAGCCAAGTGGGGAGAGGTATTAAACATCTTATTGAGTAGCCTTTAAAAAATAATCCAGGGCTAAAATAAAAATAGTAGGAGACAATTGATCTCCTTATTTAATTCCCCTGGAGGCAGTGAGGAAGCCGTGACTTTTGTCATTGATCAGAGCAGAATGGGCATTACATTTCAGCCATTCTTCAATTAGATTAATGAAGTCTACAGAGAAGCCCCTAACTGATAATGTTTCTAGCACGAAGTCCCAACTGATATTATCATAAGCCGTCTTTATATCAAGCTTGAAAATGGCATTGTTCCCTCTACATTTCCTATCAAGGTCTAGCAAAAGCTCCTGAGCCAACATAAAATTATCTGTGATATTTCAGCCCTTAGTAAAAGCAGTCTGATTAGCACAAATGATGGTTTGAAGATGTGGTTGAAGTCTGAGAATAATGATTATGCTTATCAATTTAGAGATGACATTAGATAAGCTGATGGGCCTTCAATCTCCCCAGTTTTTCCTGGTTTGATTTTTTTGTATCAAAGTGATAGTAGAAGAAGTGAAATACCTGGGAGGATCAACTTCATTAAAAACATTCTCAACAATCTGAATGACCTCTATACTGATTTTTGGCCAAGACACCTTATAAAAGCTTGAGGTAAATCCATAAAGACCAACAGATTTCTGCCCTTCCATGGAATCTAATGCAATTTTAATTTCATCCTCCAAAGGTATTTGAGTCATATCAAATTTATGCGCATAGTCATAACAGTCAGATAAGATAGCAGTCTCTATGGGAGATCTAGATGTTGACCTACTTATGAACAAATTTTGAAAGTAACTATTAGTATCTTGGGCAATCTCCTCATCCGCAGTGAGAGTCTGACAAGTAAAATTAGTGATAGAGAGGATCATGTTACATTTTCTTCTGAAATTAATACAAGCATGGTAAGAACTTGTGTTTTTTTCTCCTTCAGTGAATTTGGTGATAGCAACCTTTCGTTTAAGAAAAATTTCATTATAATTAATATGGGACATAAGGGTCTCATTAGCTTGGTATAGCTCAGCTTCAGTATTTATTCTCATTTGAAAACTAGCTTCCAACCTGAAAACCTCCTCTTGAGCAGCTTTTAGCTTATCATGACCATTCCCAAACTTCTCCCACTTCCACCTTCTAAGATGAGAGGCTACCTTTTTTTTGTAAAAGCCAAAGATTAACCCATGGGTTACCATTAGACTTAAAAATACAAACCTTCTCAATTTCTTTGAGGAAATCAAGATGTAGAGTCCACATGTTTTAAAATCTAAAGGGAGTGCTTCCAAGACTGGATGAGTTCTGAATGGAACAAATTAGAGTCCTGTGGTATGACCCCGCCATAGCAAGATGAGAGACTATAGTGTAAGGAAAAGTTTGGATCCACTAGAAATTGCCTAACATTTTATCATGCCTCTCGCACAGGGTACCCCTCCTCCAAGTAAACTGAGGGCCTTGGTAACCCAGATCAAAGATGACGGCATCAGTAATGAAATCATTGAACCTAGCCATGGATGAAGGCAAATGAGATCTGCCCCCTCTTTTTTCAGAAGGTGATGTGATACAGTCAAGTCTCCTCCCAAAATCTAGAAGGAATCAACAAACTTACCAAGATACAACAAATCTTGCCAAAGGATTTACTATTGAATTGCATTGCTACTGACATAAATAAAGGTAGCATACCCCAACTGAGCACCAATGGAGAATTCAATATGAAAGAATTGGAGGTGGTTAAGAAGAACAGTCCAATGTAACTCATATCTAGCAAAGATTGATGTGCCCTTAGTGTGTGTTGTTTTTCTGCGTGTTTTATGTAAATTTAAATCCACGGTAACAATGCTAAGAGCTTGACTCGTCTCAAAATTACACAATAATTTAGCTTTTAAAAAATATGGCCAAAAACATGACCTAATTTATATTAAGTAGTTAATATGGAAAATCAAAATATTTATAAAATATATAAAATAGTTCACACACTAGTGGTTCTACGCAAGTGCATGTATTGCTTCATGTAATATAGGGCTTTCTTAAAAAACCTTAGCATCGATCCCATGAAGAAGCGAGGTAAGAAATCCATTAGGCTAATTCTAATCTACTACAATAAAAAATTAGTTTAAAAAGTTGATTAAAGTGGTTTTAGTGTATGCTAACGAAATTAAGTTTACTAAATTAATTTCTAAACTTTAAAGTTAAATTTATTGAGACTAAACAAATTTTGTGATGAAGAGTTCAAATTTAAGAAAGTATCCTTCCCACTACAATGAATTTTTGGTTAATCATAGAGATAAATGCTTTGAATTTGTATTGTGCCCAATATGAGTAGTTTTAATTATCTATCCTAATTTAGTGTTATAGAGAATCGTTGGCTAATCTCAGGTTTAGTCCATAAATTTGTGGTTAGGCTGGGAGGATACTAGCTCTCACTCAAGAGCTCCCACTTTCCTCCCCTTGAAGGCTAATGCTCGCTTTACTTCTTATACACTAAGACCAAAATGGGGATTTTAGTCTATCACCCTAAAATCTCCAATTCTATGCCCAACAAAGTTTATTTCCCTTTTTATTTGCACTTAATTCCTTGAATAAAACACTCTTCCATGGGATTTAATGTGATTCTCACTCTGTTGTAGAACTCGTACTCTATTTCTCGGATCATATGTTTCACAACAGATTTTAACATTTCAATTGGCCAGATCAAAAAGTAAATTAAGAATAGAGTGGAAAAATCATCACAATTGTATTTATATTTTAAAATGGCACATCCAAATTATCTCTTCATTTCATCATATCTCAGAATAGGGAGAAAGATAAAGAAGTCAACTCAGAACTCATGAGGAAGATACGATAAAACACAAAATTTATATATAAAAACAAGTTTACAAAATAAAGAAATGAAAGAACACAACTTATCTTAGACTTCTCCTCAAGCAAATCCCTTGAAGTTCCCTTGTAGCATATTCTCTCTTTAAAATCAACACTAAATTCTCTCTTAAAAGTGTAATGAAGAAGAACCCTCTCACCTTCCTTCTCCACTTACAATTCTTCAGGAAAATCCTCTCCACACAAAAGAATTTACTATACAATACACACACACACTCTCTCTCTCTCTCTCTCACTCACACACACATGAGAGGCGCCAATCCATCTTTTTTAAAAAGACACAAATTCCCTCTTTTTTCCTAAGAGACAAATACATTCATCCAAAAGACATTTCTCTTCATTCAAGAGCCTTCTCCAAGTGTCTAGACGCATTGAACAATTTCATGGGGTGTTTGAGTCACTTGGGAGCCTTCTAGAACATCAAAATCTGCCAAAAATTGGCACATAACCGTCCCGGGAGCTATTGGCATCGGTCTGGGCAACATCGGTGCCACTTTTCATCACTTCTCTGAACTGGGGCGCCATAAGCGCCGGTCTGCAATAGCTCCACTGTTTGGATCCATTTTAGCTCTATTTCGCCCCATTTCAGTTGTGTTTTTTCCTAACAGATAGAACTGCAAAATAAACATCAAAACAACCTTTATTTAAAGTGTAATTTCATGCAAATATTTGTGAGAAGTGTAAATGAGATTAATCATAGAAAGACATATCAAAATGTGCCAGAATAGAATTTTCTTTCTTAATCATTTTTGCTCTAAATTGCACTGTTTTTGCTTCTTCTTTTCCAAAACTCCATTTCTTGTCCCTAAAACTAAAAATATGCAAAATAACTTTCTTTAAAGTGTAATATCATTAAAAATTATTAAAATTGAGCATAAATTGTATTTGAAAAAGTAGTCATTTTTTAGGCTTATCAAAGATCCAAATTTTGTTGTTTAAATTAGCAAAATGACTAAACTTGGGGAATTTTTCATAATGTTTTGAGGATATTTTGTGACCATGGGCTCTAATAAAGAAAAGCACCAAATTTTGTGAGTTTTTATAAGGTCTATTAATCTCTTGAGTGAGGAGGGATCTGCCACTCCCCTTATATTCCAACATAACAGATTAATCATTGAGAAAAGGTTTTCACGCTCCCTCTAGTTCATAGATAGAGTTCAGCTTGTGAATTTATGGAAGGACCATCGAAAGTTTGATCTTCTAGAAGTTTTTTTAATTCTAGCCCACCTTTCTTCAACCTGTTACTTTTTTGAACTTGCCACTCATCAGTGAGCACATCAGTGAGTCTGTTGAGTGTAGGATCATCTAACTTAAGTTTGTTAATATCTAATAGTCTCTCATCTTGAGTAGTATCCTCCAAATTTCTCTTTTCAGCAATAGAAGGGCAGTTAAGTGCCAATGATGTAGTGACCTCAAGATCAGTAGCTGCTACTATAAGAGTGTTCAGATTAGATTGGAATATCAAATCATCAATGGATGGAATTTGTTGTGTGGCATTATCAATGGCAGAGACTAAACATTTCACTCCTGAAACCCTCCCACCTCAGGTATAGGATGTGACATAGCCTCCACATGAGTAGCAGCATCTACACTCTCCTTATGAAGGCTAGCAGACTTCCTTTTGGATGGTGGATGAATTCTATAGCACTTGTCCAAATTATACCAAACATTCTACAATGAGAAAAATATAGAGGTCATTTCTCCACCACAATATTCTACCAGAAACCCTCCTCTTCAAAGCCAATCCAAAACCTTTTCACATTTGACAGCGTTATATCTCTTTCAACTAAAACTCTAGCCCCAATAGGTCTAGCCATATTGTAAGTTGGAGCATCTACCTTCATAGGATATCTGAGAGCATGACTAGTATTAAAAAGTACATTTTGGTGATAATACTGAATATGAAGATTAGTTAGTTTGAACCACATTAGGACAATTAAAGGCTCCTTATTAGCATCAAAACTAGGACTCCACTTAACCAGTTTCATAGGAGTCCCAGCAATCAGCAGAGGCTGTTTAACAAACACTGCAGCATAATCTTCTTCATTGTTGAGTTTAATTAAAAGATGTCTACCATCCATTAAACCCAATTTCTAGGTCACAGTAAGCTTAAGGTCTTTAAAAAATTTCCTGAGATAATCCATCTTTAGATGGCCGAATTGGACTTTACCAAGTAAGGTGAACTTAACTGTTTCATTGAGTGATTGAATTTCCTTTGTGGTAAAAAGAATGGCAGGTTCACCCTCCTTCAAACCTAAAGAATTAACATAGGGACATACCCCTTTTCCTACAACATCATCATGAAGGGCCTGGAGGAATACCAAGTGTTCAAACGACTTTCAGATGTCATTCCATTGTTAACCACAAATGCATATGTAGCCCTAGTCCATTGGCCATTAATTTCTACATCGATGGGATAATCAGTAGCCATTGACCTTAGTCACCATTAAGCCAATGTAACAGTGATATTTAAAAAAAAACCAACTTGGGAAGGTGTTAAAGAAATGCCTTACCAAAGTATAGCAAGAGCTAAAACTTCTACAAGAGGTATTGAAACAAACATACACAGCCGACCAAAACTTTTGTAGGCAATGTAACAGTAACCAAAATTTAAACAGTTGTTGCCTGGGAAAGAACCATGTAAAGGAAAAGTTATTGTCAAAATCTCTTGCCAAGAAGCAAAACCACACTGAAGCAGAAACACCAAGCCCCCCCTGCGTGCACCAGTATGTCGTCGGGAGGGAGCCATCAAGGCACAAACCCTAGTATTGTAANAGCCACCTCAGCTCAAATTGAGCTGAGGACCCCTCTGCTTGACACCTAAGCAGTAGGGCTAAGCTCTCAAATGGCCAGCTAAGCATCCCTATAGCCATTTTCTATAAAATTCACCCCTCACGGCCATGGAGGGGTTGGGAAAAATTTTTCTTACTGAAGCCTTCCAAACTCCCCTTAGAGCTTCCATGAGGGACTCTTAGCACATCCCAATCCATTTCCCCCTCTCAATTCCACCACAGAGACCCAATTTTGAGCTCAAACTCTTGCCCGAAACCAGGACAAAACCCAATCTCCACCTACACAGCTCCCAAACTCTTGCCCGAAACCAGGACAAAATCCAATCTCCACCTACACAGCCCCAAATCCT
>JXCR01144151.1:0-13722 GCA_002079205.1 Phalaenopsis hybrid cultivar | reverse complement strand
ATATATATATATATATATATATACTTGAAAATAGTATTTTAATTTTTTAAATGGGACTAACGATATCTTATTCATTGATTAGTTTAAATAAATGAGCACAACACCATGAGAAACGCACCTATCCCGAAGAATGGACACATTACTTAATAATGAGACTCGATTATATAAATCAGTGACTTTATGCCATATGTTTGGTCTGTGAAACCTTTTATGTTGACAAAAAATTTCCTCTATCTAATATACAAGATTAGATATGGTATATATTACTTGGGTTTTAAAGCTCCTTATAGAAGCAAGCACATAGAGTATATTAAATCTCAAATGACTGAAGTCATTTGAGAAAACTATCGATAATGATCAGGGGTTTTGTCTACAAGATGTTTAAGGTTTAGGTTTTCAAGGTAGCTTATAAAAAATATCAAGTGGGAAACGATCAAGTAAGAATAGTTATTTTAGGAACCGAATGAGTGAAAACTAGGAGATGTCACAAGATAAAGGCAAACCTTAGCGACTTCCCAAGCTATCCTATTGTTGAGCTTAAATTTTGGAAAAAAAATTATTTATTTTGATGTTTATTCCTATCAATTTTATTATTTAGAGCTTACATTTGCATGACACGATCATACAAATGGTTTAGAAGATAGAAGGGTTTATGTCGTAACAAACGATAATCTCAGAGCCTAAAAAGAGTTAGAGCTTATATTGCACAACATGATTATGTGAAGACCTAAAGATAAATTGAGTATTTAGGTCATGTTAGAGGAGTTTTGATCTTGATAGTTTCATATATGTAAATATTTATGAAGTTGACACCACTACTTGAAGATTTTAATCCCCGGTAATGACACCAAAAACTTGATCGTAAGAAAATTAAGATTTTAATTATATTTTCTGGGATTCTATGCAAGTATGTGTATCATTATCAAGTAATATAGAGCTTTTTGATTAAGCCCTGAATATTGATCCCATGGAGATCGAGGTTAATCACTGCGGCTTTCAAGAGAAGTTCAAATTTAGAATAACACGCCCTTGCTTGCAAGGTTGATAAAGGTTTGGTTTTTATTATATCCTACAATTATTATTACAATACTACTTCTAATCCTAAACTAAAATACTTAGTGAAAATCAGAAAGAGGGGTTTAAAATGTTAAATGTGCCCTTCCTCATGCAATGAAATTAATGACATGTTTAAAAGTAAAATAAGTAGTGAGAGAGATTATGACAAATAGGAGCAACTATATTCTTTACCCTTACTAAAGATGCTATAAAGAACATTGGTTAATCTAAAGTTTGAAAAATTCTGAAAATGAACTAGACAGGGAAGTTACTAGCTCTCACTCTAGAGTTCCCTCTTATCCCTACGCCTGGAGGCTAACATCTCGCTTCAAAACCTAAAACAATAGACCAAATTAGAGGGCTTTAGCCCGTCACTCTAAAGTGCTCTAATTCTATAACCATTAAAGATTATTTTCCTATTTATTTGTACTCAATGATATGTACTACATTCTCATCCATACAATCTCATGTGACTCTACCATAGTTGATTGAGATAACACCATCCCAGATCTTACATGTTCTCACAACAGATTTTAACATCCAAGTTGATCTTGTTTACATGTAAATGAGGAATAATATAAAATCATCATAATATATTCTCACTCCGCTCAATTTTATATCATACACATACATAGTAATTTATTATAAGAGTGAAGAGTAAAGAAAACTACTCACTACACATGAAGAAACAGCAAGAACTTTTCATTGAACAGTCTTTGAAAACATACAAACAAAGTAATAGATTTAAATTAAAATACAATGAAATAAGTTATCTATGATATAAACCAAACTCTCCTTGTATAGAAAAAGTAATCTCCTTACAATCATCTCTAATAACAAAGTGAGAAGAAAAGAAGAAATTCTCACACTCTCTCTTTCTCTCTCACCTTGTCGCCCCACTTGAGGCTCACACCCAAGCCTTCTTCTTCTTATTCAAGACTTATTCTCCTCTTTTTTTAATTAATTTAGAGTCCAAAAGTTTTCAAGAGAGTTTTTAAAAACATTTTCAAGCCTTATTTATAATTTCCCAAGAGTTTCTTAAGTGTCTCTTCAAAAGTGTCCAAATTCATTGAATCTTCCAAATTGTGCCTCAAGAGCCTCTTCAAAACTCCATATAACCACCCCAAACTCTTCTAGAAAGTTCCTTTTATCATTTCCAATGAATTCCCCCAAAAATGTACAAAGCCACGCTTCAAAAATTCTTGAAATCTGACGTATATTCTAGAAGATATGTTGAAAACAATTTCTGACACCTAAGTGCCATTTTTAGGTGCTTAAGCACCCTCATCTCTGTCTGGTGGCACCTAAGCACCATTTTGGGTGCTTATGCACTGGGTACTAGCACTTAACTGTCTGGTTTAGGTCCCCTTGGCTTCGGTGTGGCCCAGTTCAACCTGATTTGCTCCAGTTTGCTCCATTTTGGTCCATTTTTGTTCCTTTTGCTCCAATCACTCCAAATTCTTCAATTTGATGTGCCTACAACCAAAAAAACAAGAAAGGATACCTTTAATATGCAATATCATTATAAAACATAGTAGAAAAAATAGTACTTATTTGGGTGTATCAAAATCCCCTAAACTTAAATATTACTTTTACTCATGTAATACTACATTTTTAAAATAAATTATGTAGATTAGAGTTAATGGGTTTAGAATTGTTAAAATTTTGTTCTAAAAATGTGATAGCTCAAATTAAATAAACTTCTAGTGAATCAGACGTGCCTAGGGTCTAAAATATTTATTATCAAACTTGAGAATTTGTGTTCTTATCTAATTCAGAAATATATGCAGATTTTTCAAACTTCGGATCATATGAAATTTACTTTCTATACTTAAGAACTCTCTTAAAAATATTTTTTACTAATATAAGTATAAAAATCAAGCTTAAGATTGTTCTAAGTTCTTTACCCTAAAAAAAACAAGTGAAACCAATTTTTGATTAGGACTTCTCCTCAAGCTTCTCCTCACTTTCTTTTTGTTTTTGCATTTTATTTTATTTTTTAAGATATTTTTGATCCATTATTATTTTTTTATATATGTGAGGATTACTATATCTGAAGAGGTCCTTAAATAATTTTTAATTCCACTATCCCCTGCTAAAGTTAAGACTTATTACTTCCCTTCACTTGAAAAGATGTATATGTATACATATTTTTTAAAAATAATTTCTAAAAGAGCCTTAAATGTTTGAAAATAAAATTCTAAGAATCCCTAGTTTAAAAAGAAATACAATTTTTGCTACTAAAGATAATTATTCATTTTCCCAAGTTCTCCACTAAATATCTTTAACTCTAGGTTCATTCTTTTCACTAAAAATATCAACTAAGTTTTCATACTCCATTTCTATAATTAAAATTCTAACATCCTTAAAATGACTCCACATAAAAATAATCATTAGAAATAAAATACTAATTTATTTTTAATACTTTTGAAAACATGTAAGGTTTAAATTTTAAAAATTTTTCCTTTTCCCCCAAACTTAAGCTCAAACATGTGTAACAATGAAGTACAAAAATATGCGGCAGGGAAAGAACACTTTTATAATTTACTACACATCCTACAAAAATATCAACAAGTAACACATGGTAGAACATTGTATTGGAAAGTAAATGTAGCGTAAACATGCTTGACATAACACTATAAAGAAATTTTAAATAGTAGAGCAAGTACAAACTGAAGATTAAACAAGAACACATTTTAAACTTTATAAAGGAATTGCTAGATGCTAACAAGTTTAAAATACTGAGATAAGTTTTGTCATCTCCTATGACTCATTCAACTTGACTCATAATTATACGTACACAAACTCCAACACATAGACTCACAGATTCATAAACAAACAACGACTGAGGTTAATTTGATCTCCCTTTCACTCACATTTCTCCTTCTTACTTTAAATTTCTAACAGAAGAAACTACACTAATAACGTTGGTGTATTATAAAGCTTTATATGGTTATCATCCATAGACCAGAATTCCCTCATGTGTTGTCAATTTTAGGGTTACTCTAAGTCTAAGGTATACATCATCCAGTAAATAAAAATAGTGTAGTTCATCCAGATGTTGTTCACTCAATAAGTTCATGACCTTACTCAGTGAAGACAAAGTCAGATAAAGAAAGTAATAAAGTTTACATGGAGTGGTCCAAGTCCAAACTCTACATGCTTCAAGGTAATGCTCAGCTTCGGTTGAGAACTAAGTCGTAACAGACTCGTCAACCTGCTACTACTAGAAATCAAATACAAATCTAGTCATGAAGAAGGAATTGCCTCACAACATTAATCCAATCCACTCTTACACATCAAACACGGATCAAAGTCCAACATATCACTATTATCCAATCCAACATAACAACAATCACACTAAATAAATAACAAAGATAACTATGGGTTAACTACCACAAATCGCTTGGTCTACCATCGACGAACTGATGTATGCAATGTTTGCTCTGGTTGCCCCAATATCAGAATCTCATTCATTTTGTCTGTGTACCATGGAATATTCAATTCAGTGATTTTGAATAAATCTTTCTTAGGAGATCTTTTACTAATGTCATCATTCAATTCAGGTTCTTCTTGTGATTGAGTCGAATCTGAAGATATAAGGACTTGCAGTGTCAATGAATTCCCTAAATAGGTAGGCTTTAAATTTGTGTGGGGTACATTCATTTGAAGTTCAAGAGATTTTTCAACAGATGGAATTTAAAGTTTACAATTTTCGGTAACTTCCATCATTTCACTCCTCTCCTGAACATACTTATAGCCTTCTTTAAACAACATTTTCAACTCATCATAAAAGTCCATTTCAATCTCATCTGTGAACTTACTCTCAAAAAATTCTTGAAAATGGTCTTTACTTACAAAATCAATTTCATTAACCCAAAAACAATCATCATCATTTCTCTCAGCTGGATATTTCATAGTCTTTAACACATCAAATGTAACTTCATGGTCATTAATATTAATAGTCAACTTTCCTTTTTGCACATCTATCATAGCTTGTCCAGTAATAAGAAAAGGTATCCCAAAAATAATTAGATTTTTTATCTTCCTCCATATCTAGTATAATAAAGTCCATAGGAATAATAAATTTATCCACTTTAACAAGAACGTCTTCTATAACCCCTTATTGATAAATGATAGATCGATCAGTTAACTGAAGGGTTACAATAGTGGGAGAAATATTGGTTAAACCTATTATTTTAAATATAGATTGCGGCATCACATTAATTCTCAATCCTAAATCACATAAAGCTTTTCCAAATAATCTTTCTCCGAATACACAAGGAATTGTTAAGCTAGAAGGGTCTTTAAGTTTCTTAGGAAGTTTTTTCTGAAATATAGCGCTACACACCTCACTTAGTGCAGTTTTCTCGTAATCCCTAAATTTCATTTTCTTGTTTAATATCTCCTTCATAAATTTTGTATAACTTAGCATCTGTTACAAAGCTTTAGCGAAAGGAATATTTATTGTTAACTTCTTAAGTACTTCCATGAACTTTGAAAATTGTTTATCCAACTCATATTGCCTACGTCATTAAGGAAATGGAGGTGGTGGTCTTTTTAATTTGATTTTAGTTGGAGATATTAAATATTCCAGATCCTTAAAAACATGTTCTTTAGGTCTTTTAGTTTCCTTTGTTTCTCTCAAAACTTCTTTCTCTTTTCTGACCACATCCTTTATCTCTCTTCCACTTCATAATTGGACAGCTTCTACTTGTTTATTATTATTCTCTTTAAGGTTGATCTTAGTTTTGCTAAGATGTGTTCCTTGGGTTATATTGCTAAGTGAATTAACAATTTGTCCTAGTTGATTTTGTATGTTTCTAATCGCAGCCTTTTAACCTTGTAATTGGTTTCCCATTTACAATACCACTTCTCCAATAGACATCTTCTTATCCTAAAATTATTGATCATTGTTGGAGTTTGGTGGATATGAAGGTCTATAGTTTGTGTTCCCTGGATTATTCTAAATTCCATCATGATTTGCATGATTATTTTCCCATTGTTGGTTTTCGCCCCAAGTAGTATGATACTAGTTAACATTAGGATGGTTCTTCCAACCTGGGTTATAAAAGTTAGAATACAGGTTATTTATGGTATTTAAAGTCTCATAAGATAAGTTAGAATCAATCATATGCCCTAATGAACTTAATTCTCTTACTGGAGTAAATTGTGGCTAGTTCATTTCAAATTGGTCTAGCTTCCTTAATATTGCAATAACCTGAGAAGCAAGACTTGCAATCACATATGTATCATGAACATTGCCTTTTTAGGATTTAACCTTGCAGAGGGCCATTGAAATTCATTTTTATCCATTTCTTCAATTAAAGCATATGCTTCATCAAATGATTTTGACATTAATGATCCAGCAGCGGTAGCATCAATTATAGACCTAAGAGTTCCTACTAACCCATTGTAAAAGTTTGAATGATTAATCAATCAGGCAGAGCATGGTGTGAATACTTTCTTAGAAGTTTCTTAAATCTTTCCCAAGCTTTGTATATTGATTCCCCTTTATACTGACAAAATTAGATAATATATTTTCTAAGTTTAGTTGTCCTTGAAGGTGGAAAATACTTAGCTAGGAATTTCTGAGTTAACTCCTGCCAATTTTTAATAGAGCCAGGTACTAATGAGTATAACCATATTTTAGCCCTATCCCTTAGTGAGAAACAAAAAAACTTTAGTCTAACAACATCATCTTACATGTCGTTATAATGAAATGTAGCACAAAGTTATATAAAACTTGATAAGTGTAAATAGGGATCCTCCAAAGGAGTTCCCCCAAACTAGTTATTCTGCACCAGTTAGATAATCGATGGATTAATTTCAATTGAGTCAGTTCTACGACAGGGAGTTATATACTTGAGTGAATTTCATCTATCATAGGATTTACATAATCCCTCAATGGTTTATGATGATTTTCCAAGTTATTATTTTGAATTTTTTTCATTTCCATTTCTAGTTTTTCAAGTCCTTCATGTTTTTTGATTTTTTTTCTTTTTTTCTAACGCGGCATCATAAGGCACAAGTTCTGCAGATCCTTTATTTTGCATACGTCACACAACTAACAATACATTAACAATTAAACAAATAAAATAAAAATTATTCAACACAACAAAACATTTTCACAAATACCATGTTTTTCACACAAACAGATTTTTCACAATACTTTTTCATACAAAAAAACACTTTTCACACAAAAATAGTTTTTGTGACACTACAGTTTTCCAAGTCTAAGCCAAATTACTTCAATTAAAATTCTCCTAAAAGTCAAGATCAACCATTACGATCCCCGGAAATGGTGCCAAAAACTTGATCTGATAGTTTCTTATATGTAAAGATTTATAAAGTTAACACCACTACTTGAAGATTTTAATCCCCGGTAATGGCACAAAAAACTTGATCCCAAGCACAGTAAGATTTTAATTATATTTGTAGGGATTCTACGCAATTGTATGTATCGTTATCAAGTAATATAGAGCTTTCTGATTAAGCCCCAAATATCAATCCCACTGAGATCGCGGTTAATCACAGCGGCTTTCAGCAAAAGTTCTAGTTTAAAATAACACGCCCTAGATTGGAAGGTTGATAAAGGTTTGGTTTTGATTATATCTTACAATTATCACTAAAATACTACTTTTAATCCTAAACTAAAATACTTATTGAAAATCAGAAAGTGGGGTTTAATATATTAAAAGTACCCTTCCTCATGCAATGAATTTAGTGCATGTGTAAAAGTAAAACAAATAGAGAGAGAGATTTTGATAAATAGGAGCAATTATATTCTTTAACATTAATAGAGATTCTATAAAGAACATTAATTAATCTAAAGTTTGAATAGTTTTGAAAACGAGCTAGGCAGGGAAAATACTAGCTCTCACTCTAGAGTTCCATCTTATCCCTCCACCTGGAGGGTAACATCTCGCATCAAATAGACCAAATTAGGGGGCTTTAGCCTATCACTCTAAAGTTCTCTAATTTTACACCCATTAAAGATTATTTTTTTATTCATTTGAACTCGACCATATGGACTACATTGTCATCCATATAATCTCATGTGATTCTACCATAGTTGATTGAGAGAACACCATCCTGGATCTTACATGTTCTCATAATAGATTTTAACATGCGAGTTGATCAAGATTACATGTAAATTAAGAATAAAGTAATATCATCACAAAATATTCTCACTCTACTCAATTTTATATCCTACACATGCATACTAATTCATTATAAGAGGGAAGAGTAAGAGAAAACTACTCACTACACATGGAGAAACAACAAGAACTTTTCATTGAACAAGTCTTTGAAAACATACAAATAAAGTACTAGATTCAAATAAAAATAAAATAAAAATACTTATTTCATAAGTAAATCAAACTCTCCTTATATAGAAAAAGCAATCTCCTTACAATCCTCTGCAAGAGTAAAGTGAAAAGAAAAGAAGAAATTCTCACACTCTCTCTTCCTCTCTCACCTTGTCGCCCCACTTGAGACTCACGCCCAAGCCTTATTCTTCTTCTCCAAGCCTTCTTCTCATCATTTTTTAATTAATTTAGAGTCCAAGAGTTTTCAAGAGAGTTTTTAAAAACATTTCCAAGCCTTGTTTATAATTTCCCAAGAGTTTCTTTAGTGTCTCCTCAAAAGTGTCCAAATTCATTGAATCTTTCAAATGGTGCCTCAAGTGCCTCCTCAAAACTCTGTATAACCACATAATATTCTTCTAAAAAGTCTCTTTTATCATTTACAATGAATTACCCAAGATATTCATGAAGCACCGCTTCAAATATCGTCCAAATTCAATGTAGATTCTATAAGATATGTTGAAAACCGTCTTCGGTTCCTAAGTGCCTTTTTTGGGAGCTTAAGCATCTTCCTCTCATGTATGGTGGCACCTAAACACCATTTTGGGAGCTTTAGTGTTTGGCATAGGCACTTAATTGTTTGTTTTAGGTCCCCTTGGCTCTGATGTGCCCCAGTTCGACCCGATTTGCTTCGGTTTGCTCCATTTTGGTCAATTTTTGTTCATTTTGCTCCAATCACTCCAAATTCTTCATATCAATGTTACTAAAACAAAAAAAACAAGAAAAAAAGCTTTAAAGTGCAATATCATCATAAAATATAGCATGAAAATAGTACTTTTTTAGGCGTATCAAGGTTCCTCAAATTTTTATGGCTTGTTGTATAATTTTAGGAAAGTTTAGTTGATGTAGACTTGTTTTGCTTTTATAGATTATCATCCTCCATCTGCTTCAACTTTCTCTGAACACCTTGTTAGTAGCTTTTTGGTGCTATTTTTGGGTGAATTTTTTGGGCGTTGCCCGTAAGAAGCTGTCAGTCGTCGGAATCAAAATCTCGTTGCCCGCTTCAGAAGGACATTGAAGTTTAGAAAAGTATGAAATCAAATTGACCCCATACTTTTCATAATTTAAATGAAAGAGCACTATACATCAAATCATGTATCTATCCCAAAGGATAAACACAAGACTTGAGAATGAAGCTCGATCAAATAAACTAAGGAAAGTATGACTTCCGTTTGGTCTGCGAAACCTTTGTAGTTGCCCGCAAGTTCCCCTATTTACTATAAGGGATAAAATAGGGTTTATATTAAGCTGGGTTCAGACATGCTTCCTATAAGGGCAAGCCCCTATAGTTAATTACATCTTAAATGATCAAAGTCACCTAAGAAGACTCTTGATAAAAATCAAGAAATATTATCTTCAAGGAGTTATAAAGGGTAGGACTCTTCAATGAGATCGGACATAGAGGTGTGAAAGGGGATTTGGTTCAAATTTGGAACATTTTGTTGTAGAATCCAAAGGAGAAAGAACTAGGGGGTGTCATGGATCCAGAAGAAGACCTCGGAGACTTCCCTAGCTATGTTAATGTTTTGCTTCAATTTTAAGGAGAAATATTTAAGTATTTCATCCTACCAATTTTATTAGTTAGGGCTTATATTCATATGAAGCGATCACACAAATGGCCTGGAAGATGTGAGGGTTTAGGTCGTGACAGACGACAACCTCAGAATCCTAAGATGAGTTAGGGCTTATATTATCTAACAATGCTATAAAAAGGCCTAAAGATAATGTGAGGATTTACCTTGCATAAGTAATGTATAACAGGGCTATGCAAAGGCCTAAAGATAAGGTGAGGATTTACGTTGCATAAGCAAGTGCCTTCGAAGTCCTATGGCTTTGTTGTTTAAGTCTAAGGAAGAAAGATTGGTTTAGCTGGGGAAGACAAAAGTCCTATGGCTTTGTTGTTTAAGTCTAAGGAAGGAAGATTGGTTTAGCTGGGGAAGATAGATTTTGCTGTTGAGGATAGTCGTGATGCCCATCATGCTAGTTCCAAGCTCCTCGTCGCGACGAGTTTAATTTTTTAAGTGTGTCAAGTTATAATGTCAAATTAGGTGGCCCTATGGTTCAGTTCTTTAAATTTTATGGGGGCATGTTAAAGTTGATTAGAGCGACACAGGTTAGGATCCTACAGTTCTTTAAATTTTATAGGGGCATATTAAAGTTGATTAGAGCGACACCGGTTAGGATCCTACAGTTCCCTCATTTTAGCACCACTATTTTCTATTGGATTCACTTAATCCAAACCTAAACCCAACTTAATGAGTTCCATAATTTCATTTAAACCATGGGAAGCCTCGTTAGCAACCATAGGTTACCTCCTCTTAGGGATTCCCTATCATCCAATAAAGACGTCTTAATTTAGTTGCAATTGTAGCTTTGTGTGATGTTTGTGATTAAATTTTGAGTTGTTTTATTTTTTGAATGTTGTGGTGGTGGATTTTATCTTGGTTGATTTTAGCTTTGGTTTTGGTTTTAGTTAACATACAAGTTTATGTTGTTTTCATACATGTAGGTAAATGCAAGTATAAAAAAGAAACAACTTAAGCATAAAGCATGTAAGGAAAATGCACAAGAAAGATGGTACTATAAACTGTAAAAGTGTCATGGCGAGTCTTCTCGTTCCACCACCTGAAACTTAAAAATGCATGTGAGGGCATTTATGAAGAGCACGATAAGTAAAGTTTTGGTGATTTTCCAAACTCTATGTTGTATTTTGGTGAGTCCTTAAAAGTTTAATTAAGGATGATTTCATTGAGCAAAGTATATTAAGTTTAATAGACCTTTGAGGTATTCAACAAGTTAGATGGAGGAAGCAGGTCCATGCCTCCCTCTCACCAAATGATGAAAAGCCTCGAGTCGATTTAAACTTATTATGTTGCTTATTGGTTCCTCCTGTGAATACTTCTAATGCTCAGTGAGCATTGATGTCTTAATTGTCTTTAAGAAATGGGTAATTATCATTTATTATTTAATTTGAAAATTATGTGAGTGAATTTCCTTAAAGAGCAAGTTGGTGTAACCTGAACACTTAGCAAAATTTTTAATTAGGCTTAGTGGTGTTTCAAGGATGTTTGATTATGTTATGTTTATTTCTCTAATCTTCATTTAGTCAATTTTGATTTGGCCTAAGTTACCACTAAGCCCTTAAGACCTAGGTGAGTGTCTTAATTAGTTTTAAAAAGATCAAGCTTTAGGTGATCATGATTCATGATTTGGATTTTATTTGAAAATCAAAATAGGGCTATTAAATTGATTAATTATTGACTTCAAAAGTCATACGCCTAAATCCAGGATCATTTAATTTTAATAAACTTCCAATTTTTTAAAAAATTAGGAATTTATTAACTTAATAAAGAAAGTGAGATTGCTTTCTACCAATTGACCCCTTGTGTTCCAAACATCAAATAAATTGATTAAGATCAGAGGTTTCCCATTTCCCTCCTTGACTTAAGTCTAAACGTTAACTAAGGCTAAATGTACAAAATTACACATTTGCCCCTAAGGCTTTAACACTTCATAATTTGGCATATTTATGACTTTGAAATTTTTATCCTACCTCATTTATGGGTCAATTAAGACATCAGAGGAGAAAATTTGATTTTTGAGAATTTAATTTATTTTATATAATTATTTTCATGAAAAAATAGAATTTTCCAAAGAAAATTCCTAACTTTACCTAGGTAAATCCTAATCCTTTGAAATTTTTACTGCAGGTGGACCTAAATTAGAGAAGCCTTTGGACCAAATTTCATGTTTTTTTAAATTCTTTGTGATTTACCTAAATTATTTTAAATTCTAGATTATTTAATAAAAATAAAATATTTTAAATGATGAAAATTAACTTTTATGCCTTTGAAAAATCTCTCAGAGGTTAGAGAACCTAAAGAAGCAAATTTCATATATTTTTTAATTTTTCTTTGATTTATTGGAACAATTTTAGTGAAAAATCATTTTTAGCCTTTAAAAATTATTTTTAAGCTTTGAAATTCAATATCTTTATTTAGAAAATCAGGAAAAATATTCTGATTGTTCCTAAGTGATTAGGAAGCAATTTAGAACATTTTCATGAATTTTTTTTATTTTTTTGTTTGTTATGAATTTTTAATTATTTTAAATATTTAAAATAGTCTAAAAATCAAATTTTTATTCTAAATATTTTTCGGCGTTATTTCGGGTTGATTTGTGGGGTTGCCCGTAAGAAGCTATCGGTCGCTGGAATCAAAATCCCGTCGCCCGCTTCGGAAGGACGTTGAAGTATGAAATCAAACTGACCCCATATTTTTCATAGTTTAAAATGAAAGGGCATTGTACCTCAAATCTTGTATCTATCCCGAAGGATAAACACAAGACTTGAGAATGATGCTCGATCAAATAAACTAAGGAAAGTATGATGTCCGTTTGTTCTGCGAAACCTTTGTATTTGCTAACAAGTTCCCCTATTTAATATAAAAGATTAAATAGGGTTTATATTAAGTTGGGTTCGGACATGCTTCCTATAAGGTCAAGCCCCTATAGTTAATTACATCTTAAATGACCAAAGTCACTTAGAAAGTCTCTCGATAAAAATGAAGAAAAATTATCTTCAAGGAATTTCAAAGGGTGGGACTCTTCAATGAAATTGGATATAGAGGTGTGAAAGGGGATTGGTTCAAATTTGGAACATTATATTATTGAATCCAAAGGAAGAAGAATTAGGGGATGTCATGGATCCAGAGGAGAACCTCCGTGACTTCCCAAGCTATCATAATGTTTGGCTTCAGTTTTAAGGAGAAATATTTAGGTTTTTCATCCTGCCAATTTTATTAGTTAGGGCTTACATTTGTCTGAAATGATCGCACAAATAGCTTGGAAGATGTGAGGATTTAGGTCATCACAAACGACAACCTTGGAATCCTAAGACGAGTTAGGGCTTATATTATACAGCAGGGCTATACAAAGGCCTAATGATGGAATCCTAAGACGAGTTAGGGCTTATATTGTATAGCAGGACTATGCAAAGGCCTAAAGATGATTGACAAACAACAACCTCAGAATCCTAAGATGAGTTAGGGCTTATATTGTATAGCAGGGCTATGCAAAGTCCTAAAGATAAGATAAGACGAGTTAGGGCTTATATTGTATAGTAGGGCTGTACAAAGGCCTAAAGATAAGGTGAGTATTTACGTTGCATAAGCAAGCAACCTCAAAGTCCTATGGCTTTGTTGTTTAAGTCTAAGGAAAGAAGATTAGTTTAGTTGGGGAAGACAGGTTTTGCTGTTAAAGATGGTCGTGATGCCCACCATGCTAGCTCCAAGCTCCTTGT
>JXCR01144149.1:182389-203388 GCA_002079205.1 Phalaenopsis hybrid cultivar | reverse complement strand
ATCGAGCCTCACCCTCAATTCTTGTGTTCATCCTTTGGGATAGATACAGGATTTGAGGTAAAGCGCTCTTTCATTTAAACTATGAAAATTATGGGGTCAGTTTGACTTCATCTTTTTCAAAACTAAAATTTTTTTAACGTCCTTCCGAAGTGGGCAACGGATTTTCGATTCCGATGACCGACAGCTTCTTACGGACAAACTCCACACCAAAAATAGTGCCGACATTCATCCTACACATCAAACTTAACCATCAATTGGGCTTGGTGAACCCTCAATTGCTTTCGATTTTAACCCAAATAAAAAATTTCCCAAGTTTCCCCCAATTTGGCTATGTTCCCAAATTCCACCAAATTGATTGCCCTAACCCCAAAATTGACACCCAATTTATGTTGAAAACTCTTCATGATGTTCCTATAGACCATTCTTAATAATCAATTTGGACTTAGCCCAATCCTAGTCCAATCTAGACCCAAGTCTATCCTAACATACTCAAATTGACCAAAAATCCATATTCATTCAAATTAAACCCCCAATTAAACTCAAAATCATTTCAATCCTTCACCAAAAACCTTAATTACAATCATCTACACAATGTTGATCAATTAATTGGGCTCAAAGTCAAGGCTAGCCTAGCTAAAATCCAACCTTTGGCCATTTAAACCCACCTTGAACCCATGCACCAAAATTTACCAAATCATGTTAAATTGACCAAAAAAAGACATCTACAGCCAACTTTTGGGTTCTAGTGACCAAGCTAGACTCAGATAACCCACCCTAGATGAGCGAAGGACCAAAGGTCCCCTAAATCAAGGGATTTGTCTCCTAAATTGCTTATGATAAAGATATCTTTGCTAAAACCCATCACCAGCCCAAATTTATTATTATGGTAGATTCCTCTGGCTCACCTAGGAGGTAAATTATTGTGAAAGGATGCATCTCTTGGGGAAATTCATCAAATCAAGACACATTTTGAATAGATACAAAGGAACTTTTTGGAGAACTATAAAAGAAAGAGGAATGGGACCTTAAAAGGGGTCCTGAAAGTACTGATAAAGTTTTGAAAGTTCAAAAATTGGGTTGTTAGTTGGAGAGATTTTCAGACACCATATATTTATCCTTATTTTATTTTAGTTTTATATTGAGAGTGTTTTAAAAGAGAAGAGATTCAAAGGAACTTCAAGAGTTTGGTGCATGACCTTTTTTAGACTACTTTTGGTTTTAATTGAGACTTGTTTTTGGTTTGACAATGATTTCTACTTTTAAACTAAAGTGTGGTTTTGTATTCTTCATGGATTTTGAGTAGTTTTCTTAATATTTATTCTTAAAATTATAAGTAATTAAGTGTTGGGTGGAAGTAGTGGAGAGTATTGATCTTTACTATTGGAAGAAGTTGTGATGGTTTAAATCCATGTACTTCATTTACTTCTTTATTTTGCCAATCGAGATGTTAAAATTTTTTGTGAGAACATGTGAGAACTGGGATGGTATTGTCTCAGTTAAGTTGGAAAGAATCACATGAGGTTGTATGAATGAGAATGTAGTTCATATGATTGAGTGCAAATAGGTAGAAAGAATCACATGAGGTTGTATGAATGAGAATGTAATTCATATGATTTAGTGCAAATAAATTTGGAAATAATGTTAAAATTTGTTGTGAGAACATGTAAGAACCGGGCTGGTATTGTCTAAGTCAACAATTGGTAATTAAAATTTATTGTGAGAACATGTAAGAACCGGACTGGTATTGTCTCAGTCAACAATTAGAAAGAATCGAATGAGTTGGATGAATTGCGTATTGTCTCAGTCAATAATTGGAAAGAATCACATGAGGTTGTATGAATGAAAATGTAATTCTTATGTCAGTCAACAATTGGAAAGAATCCCATGAGGTTGTATGAATGAGAATGTAGTTCATATAATTTAGTGCAAATAAATAGAGAAATATTCATTGAAGGGTGTAGAGTTAGAGGACTTTAAAGTGACAAGTTAAAGCCCCCAACTTAGTTTATTATTTTAGGTTCTAATATAAGATGTTATCACCCAGGTAGAGGGAATCGAGGGAACTCTAGAGTGAAAGCTAGTATCTTTCGTGCCTAACCGGTCTTCAGAACTATTCAAACTTTAAATTAGTCAATATTTTTTATAGCATCTCTAGTAAGGGTAAAGAATATTTTTTCTCCTATTTGACACAACACAATATGTATAATTCCACAACAGAATTCATATACTTATTATTGATTCATGATAAGGAGAAAGATATTTTCATATTTAGTGTTTTTCTTCTACAAAAACTTAAGTTATCTTTTTAAGTTTGTTTTGTTTTTGTAAAAAAATTAAAATTACCAAAAATATTTAAACTTTCTTTACTGTGAGAATGTCTTTTTAAAAATATAAAGTTTTCCAAAAAGTGCATATTGCATATCTTCCCTGTGGGTTCGATATTCAGGTCTTAATCAAAAAGACCTATATTACTTGATAAGGATACGTATACCTGTGTAGTATCCCGATATAAATTAAAAGTTAAATTCTTATTTTTCTTCAGAATCAAGTTTTTGATTTTGTTGTAAAATAAAAAAAATATGAATGAAAAATATAATCAGAATTATTGTTGTACTGTTGCATATAAGCAGTTATCGGGGACCAAGTTTTTGGAGTCTTTGTCGGGGAAGTGAAGTTAAAATTATAAAGAATCTATTGATTTAAAAGCAAATTTCTATTTTCACAAAGTCTTATTTAAACCTTAAGTTATTGTATTTTATTTTGTGTGCGTTTAGTTTTATTTTATTTTATGTTAGTGTATGCGTAGTTCAGGTTCTGAAGGACTAGTGCCCTATGAGTGTGGATTAGAGAGAACTATTAGAAAATCAAAAAAACCAAAAAAAACTAAAAATCTTGAAAAATCCAAAAAAATTACAGAAATGTCAAACCAAATAATGTTAAAATGTTAAAATTCATCAAGAGTTTAGACCTTTAAGAGATTATGCCAACCCTACTGTAGATGAACTTCATTGTAGTATTTAAAAACCTACTATAATGGATAATTCATTTGATCTTAAACCTGCTTTTATCCAAATGGTATCAAATAATCAGTTTTGGGGATCACCAAGTGAAGATCTAAATTTACATCTTACCAATTTTCAAGAATTGTACGCTACATTTAAATATGATGGTGTATCAGATGACGTCATAAGACTTAGGTTATTTCCTTTCTCACTGAGGGCTAAAGCTAAGCTGTGGTTGAATTTGTTCGCACCTGGATCTATCAAAACTTGGTTTGATTTAGCAAAAAAATTCCTTGCTAAATATTTTTCACCATAAAAACTGCGAAGCTTATGAATAATGTTACATCTTTTAATCAGTTTGAAGGGAAATCTATTTACGAAGCATGGGAAAGATTTAAAGATCTCTTAAAAAAGTGTCCACACCATGCTATACAAGATTGGTTAATAATTCAAAATTTTTATAATGGATTAGTTGGATCTCTTAGATTAATTATCGATCCCGCTGCTGGTGGTTCATTGATGTCAAAACCATTTCATGACGCCTATGCTTTAATTGAAGAAATGGCTACCAATAATTTTCAATGGCCTTCTGAGTGGGTGAATCCTAAGAAAGTTGCTAATATTCATGAAACTGATACATTTACTATGTTAGCGTCAAGTTGCTGCAATTTCAAAGAAGTTAGACCAATTTGGAATGAATTTTTCTCAACCAATTTTCATGATTGAAGAGAATTCAATAAACCAAATGATAGATTCTCAAGCATCATTTGAAACTTTGAATGCCATAAATAATAAGAAAAATAACCCATATTCAAATTATTATAACCCAGGTTGGAAAAACCATTCCACTTTAACTGGAATAACAATTCGGGTGGTAATAGTCAGTAGTGGGGGAACAACCAAGTAAACCCATTGGGGAACTGGAACAACCAAGGGAATAATAACTGTAGATCTACTTATCATCCAGGTTTTAACAATAATACATAATTTAAGGAGAAGAATAAGTGGTGTTACAAATGGAAAATCAATTACAAAGTCAAGGAGCTACAATTAGAAATATTGAGCATCAACTTGGCAAAAAGTAAATTCATTAAGTAATAGATCCCATGGAACAGTTCCTAGTAATACTGAATCAAATCCAAAAGACCAGAATAAAAGTAAAAGTTGTTCAACTTAGAAGCGGAAGAGAGTCGGAAGGTAGGGTTTAAAAAGAAATTGAAGTAGAGAGAGAAGAAATTGAAGAATCAAAAGAAGACGCTCCAAAAGATTTTTAAAGACCTATTTCTCCACTGAAAATTGATTTGGAAAAACCACCATCTCCATTTCCTTAGAGACTTCATCAGCAGAAGTTGGATAAGCAATTTTCAAAATTTTTGGAAATATTTAAGAAGCTTACAATTAATATTCCATTTGCTGAAGCCTTAGAACAAATGCCAAGCTATGTAAAGTTTATGAAGGATATTCTCAATAGGAAAAAGAAGTTTGAGGATAGTAAGACTGTTGCACTTAGTGAGGAGTGCGTGTTATAATTCAGAAGAACATTCCTAAAAAGCTCAAAGATCCTGGTAGTTTTACAATTCCATGTGCAATAGGAGACAGATTTTATGGGAAAGCTTTAAGTGATTTAGGTGTAAGCATTAACCTTATGACATTATCAATATTTAAAAGATTGGGATTAGAAGAAATAATCCCTACTACTATAACTCTGTAGTTAGCAGATCATTTGATAACATACCCTATAGGAGTTATAGAAGATGTTCTAGTGAAAGTGGATCAATTTATCTTTCCTATTGATTTCATTGTGCTAGATACAGAGGAAGATAAAGAGATACCTATCATTTTGGGGAGACCATTCCTAGCCATAGGAAGAGTAATGATATATGTGCAGAAAAGGGAATTAATAATGTGCATCAATGATCAAACTATTACTTTTAATATTTCAAGATTAATGAAACATCCTGCCAAAGGTAAGGATGATGAATGTTATAGGATGAATGTTATAAGATATCTAAGTGAATGCCATTTGAAAACAACTTATGAAGAAAAATCTGAAGAAAAAGATTTGGAACATGAGCAAGAAGTGAAATTTGATTGAAGTGAAGAACTTTTTAAGGAAGATTCAAACTATGTTCGAGAAAGTTTTAAAATTTTGGAAACGATAGACAAAGATAAATAATTTTTTCCATCAATTGAAAAATATTCCAGAACTTGAGTTGAAGTTACTTCCTGAACATCTAAAATATACCTTTTTAGGAGATCCTCTACCAGTTATAATTTCCTCAAAATTAACGATGGAAGAAGAAGAAAAGTTGATGAAAATTTTGAAAAAATTTTAAGAAAGCCTTTGGATAGACAATTACTGATATTAATGGAATTAGTCCTTCAATTTGTATGCATAGAATTAATATGGAAGAGAACTGCAAACTCAGGGCTGATCCTCTGAGGAGACTGAATCCTGTTATGAAAGAAGTTGTAAGAAAGAAATTTTAAAGTGGTTAAATGCTAGAATTATCTACTCTGTTTCAGATAGTGCATGGGTTAGTACAGTTCATTACATTCCTAAGAAAGGAGGAGTAATTGTAACTGTGAATGAACATAATGAATTAATACCTACTTGACAAGTTACAGGGTGGCGAATATGCATTGATTATAAAAAATTAAATCTTACCACTTTCCATCACCCTTTCTAGATCAAATTCTGGATAGATTAGCCAGACATAAAAATTTTTGTTTTCTGGATGGATATACTGGTTATCACCAAATACAAATATCTCCTGAGGATCAAGAGAAAAAAACTTTTACTAGTCCTTATGGCACTTTTGCTTTTAGAAGGATGACCTTTGGTTTATATAATGCCCCTGCTACATTTCAAAGATGTATGTTGCAATTTTTTGTGATTTAATTGAAAAAGGGATTGAAGTATTCATGGATGATTTTTCAGTGTTTGGAACTGCATTTGACTCATGTTTAGAACATTTATGTAAGGTTCTTAAGTAGTGTGAAGAAACAAATTTAGTCCTTAATTGGGAAAAATGTAAATTTATGGTAGCAGGAGGAATTGTATTAGGTCAACAAATATCAGAAAATGGTATGGAATTAGATCCTACAAAAATTTAAGAGATTGTCAATTTATCTTATCCAACAATTGTAAGGGAAATTAGGAGTTTTTTAGGACATGTCGGATTCTACAGGCAATATATTAAAGACTATTCAAAGATTGCTAAGCTTTTATGCCATTTACTGGAGAAAGATGCAATTTTTAATTTTGATAAGGAATGCCTAAATGCTTTAAATTTATTAAAATAAAAATTAATCACTCCACTAATTATAGTTTCACCAAACTAAGAAAAACTTTTTAAATTAATGTGTGACGCCATTGATTATGCTATAGGAGCTATTTTAGGACAAAGATATGATAAAATTTTTAAAGTAATTTACTATTCTAATAAAACTCTTAATGAAACTCAAATCAATTATACAAAAACTAAAAAAGAGTTATTAGCAATAGTATATGCTTTTGATAAAGTTAGATCATATTTAATTGGAACTCATTGTTTAGTGCATACAGATCATTCTGACATTAAGTACTTAATGAAAAAGAAGGATGTTAAACCTAGACTTGTAAGATGTATTCTTCTTTTCCAAGAATTTGATTTTGAAATAGTAGATCGAAAGGGGTCTGAAAATTAAATTGCTTATCATTAGTGTAGGCTTGAGTTAGAAAAACCACTCTTTTTTAAAAAAGAGATTAATGAACACTTTCCAGATGAAAATTTTTTTCACTATTAATGAGTGGCGTGTTCCGTGGTATGTCGACATTGTTTACTTTATTGTTAGCGATATTATACCCTATGTAATGACATACTAACAAAAAAGAAAAAAATTATTTCTGAAGCTAAGAATTATTTTTGGGATGGCCCATGTTTCTATAAACAAGGAAAGGATCTAATTATTGGAAGATGTGTACCACTAGAAGAAACTTATGAAATTATCCAAAAATGTCATAATTTTGATTTTGGGGGATATTTTAGTGTTGATAAAACAATATACAAAATTTTACAATCTGGATTCCATTGGCCTACAATTTTTAGAGATGTTAAGCTTATATCAAAACCCGTGATAGATGTCAACGAGTAGGCCATATTTCTAGAAGAAATGTGATGCCCCTCAATTATATGCTAGAAGTTAAAATACTTGATATTTGGGGCTTAGATTTCCTAGGACCATTTATAGAATCTTTCAGAAATTTATATATTCTGTTAGCAGTGGACTATGTATCCAAATGGATAGAAGTTGTTGCTTTACCTTGATGTGATGCTCAAAGTGTTGCAAAATTTTTTAAAATGAATATATTCTGTAGATTTAGGATACCGAGAGTTATCATTACTGATGGGAGAAGTCATTTCAGAAATGCCATAATGTAGAAGCTATTAAAGAAATATCATATAAATCATAGGATTGATACTGCTTATCATCCTCAAAAAAGTGGTTTGGCTGAATTATCCAATGGGGAAATTAAAATAATTATGGAAAAAATAGTGAATCCAATAAAAATGGATTGGTCAATCAAACTTGACTATGCTTTTTGAGCTTATAGGATTGCATACAGAACTCCTATAGGAATGTTTTCATATAGGCTAATATTTGGGAAAGCTTGTCTCTTACCAAGTCAACTTGAGCATAAAGCATATTGGGCGATTAAAGAGTTCAATTATATATTGAAAGATGCTAGCGAGAAAATGATATTGTAATTAAATGAGCTTGAAGAGGTAAGAAATGAATCTTATGAGAGTGCCAATATTTATAAAGAAAAGATTAAGATGTTGCATGATCAAAGGATTCTTACTAAAAATTTTTAGTCAGGGCAATGAGTTTTTCTATATAATGCAATGTTAGGCAAACTTAAGTCTAGGTGGATGTGCCCATTTGTTGTGATAAAAGTTTATCCTTATGGAACTATGGATAATAAAGATCCTAAGTCTGAGAAAATATTTAATGTTAACGGATATAGGCTGAAACCTTATTTTGTAGGGGATCGACATAAACTTAATGATGGAATGATTTTGGGTCAAC
The DNA here is from genome assembly GCA_002079205.1 of Phalaenopsis hybrid cultivar. Taxonomy (NCBI): domain Eukaryota; kingdom Viridiplantae; phylum Streptophyta; class Magnoliopsida; order Asparagales; family Orchidaceae; genus Phalaenopsis; species Phalaenopsis hybrid cultivar. The sequence goes on along the minus strand of JXCR01144149.1, from coordinate 195,313 downwards.
CAAAATAAGCACTGGTTAAGTCGGGCTGACGACGTAAAACCAAATGCTTTGTGGGAGGTAACCCATATTTATCAGAGTTTTTTATTTTGATTGTTGTTTTGTGTGTGATTAAGAAAATTGGCATAGTATTTCTGAAACTATTATGTGTTAGTAAAGATTTTAAGACTTAGTAAAGATTTTAAGACTTTATTTAGTCACTAAGACATGTTAGAATGAGAATTTGGATGTTAAGTTGACTAGTGCAAAAATGTACACTGGCGCTTAAGCGCGGCAATTTAAACACATGTGCAAAATTAATATTCTAGAAGGTTTAACCATCAATTAGTTTGTAAAAACATGCCAAGGAAACTTTTTAACGTGTCTAGGAGTTATTGGAAGAATTTAGGTTTATAAGTAGAAGGGTTCTATGAAGGAATTTCACCCAGATCATTTCTAGCCCTAAAATCTTAAGAAAAAGTGAGATTTAGAGAAAATGTCTTCATGGGAGAAGGATTTGAAAAAGAAGGAAGAAACCAGGAGGAAAAGCTTCATCAGTAAAAGTGCACAAGAAATGTATAATTTTTTCTTAGCCATAAGTATTGAAGGCATATCAGAGAAGATCAACAAAAAAGAGAATATTATGGCTTTATTGTAGACCACAGTACTTGAGTTGTATGCACATCTAGAGCATATTGGATGGCAATCAAAGATGCAATTTAGCCACATAAGTTATATAGAGGAAGCAAACAAGGCGATATTTATAAAGCAGAAGTGGATTGAAGAAGATAGTATCAGAGCTTGTTACCACCGTCTGTTTTATCAACTCTATATTCCTGGAGAGACAAAGGAAAGACAGGAATTTGTTCCTTTGAATGAAGAATGGAATTAAGTTTAGTGTTATAATTTTTGTGTTAGAAGTGTTGTTTTCAAGTTGTTTAATGTTTAAGTCTTGTTTTTAGTATTAATGACTTTATTATGTGTAATGATTATTGTGTATTTGTATTTAGAAAAATTTTCCCATCCAAGCCTATTTGGAGTGAGAATTAAGAGTTTAAAAGTATTTGTACTTGTTTGTGAGTTAAAATAAATTTATTTGTCTGAAAATTTGTGTTATTTTTAACCTCAAATTAAAATAGTTTTTATGGATAATTTTGAGAGAGAGGGGAGTTGTAAGAAGTTGAAAATAGTCATTTAAGTGCTATGAGACCATTTAGGGGTGGTTTACTTAGGAAAATAGTGCATTTTACTTTAATTTAAAAATTTTAAAAATCATGCACTGGCGCCTAAGCACCACAGCTCGATCTTAAGCTTGACCCAACCCGAGAGGCAGGAGCCTAAGCGCCACTTACCCGCGCTTAAGCTCCGGTTCACGAAAACTGGTTCGCAAAAGGTTAAAAGTGAAAATTTGGCTAAAGAATCACCATTTTTACGCCTTACGTCACCTTCAACCTCTCAAAATTGTAATTTTGGAAGGCTATGGCACATCTAAAGTGAAGATTTCTTAAGGTAAGAGCTTTACTTCTATGCAAAAATTTTGGATTTTCACCATGTATTTTGAGCACATTTGGAGAAATTCAAAAATTCACAATTCATGATGAAAAATGAGAAAACTTTCTATGGAAATTGCATGGGAACTGTAGATTATACTTTGGAAGTTTAGTTTAGTAATTTAAACTTGATTTCTGAAGTTATTTTTGGAATTTATAAAATTTTTAGAATGACACCAAGACTAAAGAGGAGCAAAGGAAAGAGCCCTTTCGATTCGAGTAAATTTATTAGTTTGAAGACTCAGGATCTGTACAATGATGCATTGCAATCACAAAAATTGATTCAGAAGCATTGTTTTAGGAATCCAGGTGGAGACGTAGAGGATTTTATCATTCGCAGATAATGGGAACGATATACAATTTCTCTGTTGTGGTTGTTATTTTTGTTGTTAGAGAGTTCTATGCAAACCTCCCTGAGGCTGAAGCCAATAGAGTCATGGTTCGAGGAAAGTTTGTACTATATTCACCAATGGTAATTAACTTATTTTATCACCTGCCACCTGATACATTACGTTTTTATGTGAATTATAGTCCGACTGAAGCGGAGTTAGATGAGATTATTTCTTACTTGACTATTGGGGGAGGACTTTGGAAGATCACTAATGAGAGGAGAGAAAACTTCCCAACTTCAAATTTATGTGCACTTCAAAGGCCTGACACTATTTTATTTCTGCTCGTCTGCTACCAACAAATCATCTCAGTGAAGGGACCAGAGAGAGAGCGACGTTAAATTATTATATACAGGAAGGAAAGCTCATCAACATAGGAGCTTTAAATTGTTAGACTATCATCAGTTCTACCACTGCCGTTACTACTGCAGGACTAGGATTTGCTCCTTGATCTTTTCTTTCTGTGAGCATGCTAGAGTTAAATATGATAGTTGGGAGGAAGTGTTGTTACCTCTAAAGCCCATCACTAAGGTGAATGTGAAGACTTATTCTGAGCATTCTATTTTTGGCTGGAGAGGAGGATTTTCTAGGAGTTATGGAATGGAGACGTCTACTGCTTCTACCTCTGCTGCTTCTTCATCTAGACCATCTACCTCACGTGCTTCTACATCTAGAGGTGAGTCTACTGATACCCAAGATCAATTATTATAGAGGATGATGGATAATATTAATTTTATCGCTGATAGGGTACAAAATTTAGAGTGTTTTGCAGAGCATACTGTAGGTATAATAGGAGAAAAGTGATTATGAAGAGAAATTTCACTGATCTTTGGAGAGCCTCATTAGGAGTAACCAAGGAGTGTAATTTCCTCCATATCCTAGATATCCTGATTATGAGCCTGCAAAAGTTTGGGATAGCGGTGATTCAGACAATGAAGAGTAGACTGAGAAATTTATTTTATGATTATAATATGATATGAACTATGTGGTCTGGGCTTGCTACATTTGCATCTGTGTGTTGATTTGAAGTATGTGATGTGGTTTGTACTCTTATGTTTAAGTGAAAATTGTGATTTGATGTGTTTTCGTATTTTGTATTTGAGACATGTATGTTTGTTTACATGTTTAGATATTGTGATGTGTGAGACTTTTATTTTTAATTGTAGTGTAATGCTTGTGTTAGTTAGTAGTTTATTTTAAAATTATAGGATATAAACTTTTGTGAGTTTTTTTTATTTAGTTAGTTTAGAACTTAACTTAATTCTATGTCTTTTGTAAAGTTGAAAATCTTGCTAGCGTAAATCTTAAATTTGAAATTTAGGAAACTGCCACCCTGTATTTTTCTTTTATCATGTTTGAGAGTTTGTGTTTTTGTTGAGATTGTGAAGTCAAATTAGTGTGTTAGTTTTCTTTTATGTTTATACCCACTATTTAGAAGTCGATTGAATCTCTACATGTTGAATTGAAATGAAAATATTAGAAAATTTGATCAAAATTAATTTTATTCTTGTTTTTAGTTTTATACTTGTATCATTAGGGTATAAATATTCCTGTTAGCAGTTTTTTTAAANTGAATCTCTACATGTTGAATTGAAATGAAAATATTAGAAAATTTGATCAAAATTAATTTTACTCCTCTTTTTGGTTTTACACTTGTATCATTAGGTTATGAAAATTCCTGTAAGCATGTTATTTTTACTTTCATTCATGCTTATATATATTTGAAGCTAAATTGTTTAATATGATAAAAATTTAAGTTTGGGGGAGATAATATATATATATATATATTCAATAATTTAATTTTATTTGTTCTCAAATTAACTACAAGTGAATTTGATTTTAAAAGAAAAATTGATCATGCATATGAAGTTATATTAGAGAAGTAATGATTTTAGAAATGAGTAAGAGAATTTAGTTGTAATTTTGAGTAATGAATAAAAACTTTAAGTTAAAAGTTTTTAGTGTAGAAAATGATTAATATAAGTATCTATCTTTAGTACGAAATATTGTATTTTTGAAAATTATATAAATTTAGACTTTTATTTTTAATATTATTAAAGGCCTATCTAGATATAGTAATCCTTGCCTAAAAAGAAAAGAAAAGAAAAAGAGAAAAAGAAAAAAAAAAGAGAAAAGAAAAAGAAAAGGAAAAAGAAAAAAAATATAAGGGAGGAGAAGCTTGAGGATTAGTGCCTAATCAAAAGTTGGTTTTACATTTGATCTTTTTAAACTATAAGACTTGAGAAAATCTTAAGCTTATAGATATAATATAGTAAGTAAAATTATTTTTGGTAAAAAAATTTAAGTGGAGATAATAAAAAAACTAAATTCTAAATTTGGAAGACTTACAATATTTCTGAATTAGATAGGAACTCATATTTTCATATTTCTTAACATTAGGAATTTCTAAACCTTAAGTTGGTCTCATTTACTGAATATTTTTTCTAAATTGAACTACTGTATTTCTAAATCTAAATTTTAGTAACTCCTAAAGAAACTCATATACATATCATGCATATTTAGTTTTTAAAGATTGAAGTGTCACTTGAGGAAAAGTAAAATTTTAAGCTTGGGAGATTTTGATACGCCTAAAATATATTGTGTTTTTAGACACATTTTTATACCTATTTTTGAGATATTACGCTTTAATGGAAGGTATTTTTGTGTTGGATGATTAAATTCTTTTTTTACTAATTTTGAAGAGGTTTTTGTGGCACATATTGACTTAATAGGTGGTTACAACCATCGTGGATGAAAATTATTACAAAAGGATGCATCTCTTGGGAAAATATATCGAATCAAAACACATTTTGAAGAGATACCAAGACATATTTTGGAGAATTATAAAGGAAGGAAGATTGAGACTTTGATAAGGGTCCTGAAAGTACTGGGAAAGTTTTGAAAGTTCTAAAATTGGGGAGTTAGTTAAAGAGATTTTCAGGCACCACATATTTATCCTTTTTATTTTATTTTTATATTGATAGTGTTGTAAAAGAGAAGAGATTCAAAGGAATTTGAAGATTTTGGTGGAGGACTTGAGATAAGTTTTTATCTTTTGTTTTAGAATACTTTTGGTTTTAATTAAGACTTGTTGTTGGTTTGAGAATGATTTCTACTTTTAAACTAAAGTGTGGTTTTTTTTTCTCCAAGGATTCTGATTAGTTTTCTTTATCTTTCATCATAAAATGATAAGTAATTAAGTGTTGGATCGAAGTTGGGGAGAGTATTGATCTTTAATGTTGGAAGAAGTTGTGATGATTTAAATCCATGTACTTCATTTACTTCTTGATTTGGACAATCCAGATGTTTAAATTTTTTGTAAGAACATGAAAGAACCAGGCTGGTATTGTCTTTGTCAACAATTAGAAAGAATCACATGAGGTTGTATGAATGAGAATGTATTTCATATGATTGAGTGCAAATAAACAGAGAAATATTCATTGACGTGTGTAGAGTTAGAGGACTTTAAAGTAACAGGTTAAATCCCCAACTTGGTTTATTGTTTTAGGTTATGATATGAGGCGTTAGCCCTCATGTGGAGGGAATCGAGGAAAATCTAGAGTGAGAGCTAGTATCTTCCCTGCCTAGCCGGTCCTCAGAACTATTCAAACTTTAAATTAGCCAATGTTCTTTATAGCATCTCTAGAAAGAATGTTATTTCTTTTATTTGGCATGACACAATATGCATACTTTCACAACAGAATTCCTATACTTATTACTGATTCATGATAAGGAGAAATATATTTTCATATTTAATACTTTTCTTCTACAAAAACTCAAGTAATCTTTTTAAGTTTGTCCTATTTTTTGCAAAATATTAAAATTACCCAAAGTATTTAAACTTTCTTTACTGTGAATAAGTCTTTAGTTTAAATAATTATCTTTTTAAAAATAAAAATTTTTCCAAAAACTGCATATGGCTTGTCTTCCCTCTAGGTTCGATATTCAGGTCTTAATCAAAAAAGTCTTATATTACTTGATAACGATACGTATACTTGTGTAGTATCCCAATATATGTAATTTAAAAGTTAAATTCTTATTTTTCTTCAAGATCAAATTTTTGGTTTAATTGCAAAATTAGGAAATATAAGTGAAAAATATAATCAGAATTATTATTATACTGTTGCATATAAGCAGTTTCGGGATCACTATGGATCTGTTTTATCGATGTTCTTATGCTCAGTAGTTGTGGTTTATTTTGGGGAAACACTTTCATGTTAACTGGTGTGACTGCATTGATATTGTTGATTTTCTCTATATTTGGAGAACTTTTGATATTTTGAACACCAAATTGGCCTCCTTTCCTATGGTGGTGATTTGGTTTCTCTGGACAGCAAGGAATGATGTTAAATAACCAAATTTAACTCTTGTTCCTTTCACCTCGGCTTCTCTGATTCTTGCTTATTTTACTCGGGCTTGTCGTAACATGGGCCTGACAGATGTTTCGCCCCATCCCAGGGTGTGTAGGATGGGCATTCTCAATAGGTGGCAAGCACCTTCCTTCGGATGGATTAAAGTTAATTTTGATGGTAGTTGGGTTGCCTTAGTGGCTAGGGCGGGTGGGGTTTTTCATGATCATCTTGGGAAGTACTTTTGTTTTTTTTCCTCTTTGATTGTGGATTCCTCTACTTTGGAAGCTGAGAATTGGGGTTTTATTTTGTGTCTTCAGGTCGCCATTACTTGTAACTTCTTAAAGCTAGTGCTCAAGATGGATTTTCTAACTATTTACAAAGATTTTGGTTTAAGTACCAATACCAAGTGGAATGTCTTCGGAATTTGGAATAGAATCTGGTTTATTATTGATAATTATAACTTTTCCATTATTTTGACTCATATTTTTCAGGAAGGTAACTCCCCAGCGGATTGGTTGGCCACATGTGGTAAGTTTTTGGATAACACTAAGGTCGATGTTTCATCTCCTTACCATCTTAAGAGACTTTTACGGGTCGACTCTTTAGACTTGTCGTTCATCATGACTTAATGGTTTTTTCTTTTCCTTGGTTTCCTCCTTGTGGTTTGCTTCTTATGGTGTTAGGCATATCTCTTTTTTATGGTGGAGCTTATATATTTATTTTTGGGTATTGGCTTAGTAGTATTAGGCTGGTTGATATTTTTAAATTTTTATGTAGCTTGGCATTTAGTTCTAGGCTGGACATTTTTCATAATCTACTTATTACTGCCAGGGGCGTTGGCTTTATACTTCATATTATATATATTTATATTGTTATTGCTTTTGTGATATATTTTGGTCTACAGGTAACTTCTACTGGTTTGATTTTTAGTGACTATGGAGGATATAAACAAGTTAGTTTGGTGTTCATCGTTTTCGAATCTCTGGGTTGTACCCTTGGTGGCATGCTTACTCGTCTAGAGGAGAGCTGATTTGGAAGTGTAGGGGATCTCGACTGCCATGTTATGCAGATATACTCACTTGGGTTTGTATTATTATGTTTACATTTGCACTGTTACCTTTTGTTTTTTTATGTGTTGGCATGTTTTTCTTTTTCGTTCAAGTTATACTGCGGATGAATAACCTCTTAGTGGGTGAGTCGTACTTTTTTTTGAGTTTTCATAGAGGGGATTCCTTATTCGATTTTCATTTTTTAAATTTTTTGGTGATCAACGAGTAGGGAGTTGTATCACGCTCTTTAATTAAAAGAAATGTTAAAAAGAGTTTGTGAGTCAGTCTCAATAACAACACATCTAAAATTAAAGGCGATAGAGACCATCAAAGCCATCAATACTGCCCAGCCCTCAGCCTCAAGAGGAGATAAAGCAAAGACATGTGAGGGAAGATAGCTAGGCACTTCCCTATGTAATCCCAAAAGAGGCCACCTGCCCCAACAACATTAGTGAACAAGCTTCCATCTATACTAGCTTTAAACCAGCCAGACGAGGGAGACTCCAACGAATTAAAGTTTGTCTCCTACCTTTCTCACGCATATGTAAAGCTCCGCCAACCCAAAAATTTCTACAAGCTCTATGATAATTGGCCAGTATAAATGAAATAGAAATAGAAGGGGAAGGAGGTAAAATATTATATTTATAATTGTTTCTAGCTGACCAAATGAACCACCACAGCATTAGAGAAAAGTAGTGCAAATTAAACTGTATATCGTTTGTTGCTTTCCAAGCCACAAGAAAATCTTTTATGAAAAAATTAAGGGGCCAACAAACCCCAAAAATTCTACCAAAATTATCCCATAATTCCCTGACAAAAGAGAACTAAAAAAGCTTATAAGAAAAGGATTCATTTGCCCTTTTACAGATATAACACGATGAAGCTAGTCTCAGCACTTTCAATTTTACAATGTCATCCATGGGTAACATTGACTTGAAATATCTCCATAAAATGAAAGAAGTAGAGGGAGAAATGAAAGCATGCCATATTAGAGTCTCCCATTTCAAGTGTTGAAAATTATGAATATGTGAAAATAACATTTTGGTAATGGAAATTGTGGGTTGAAATTTCCACATAAGAGTATCTTTCCTATGAGCTTGTATAGGAGTTTAGAAATTATAGTAGCTTTATCACCCACTAAAGACAACCACTTAGTAAAATTTTAGTTTCCATCATTCCAAAAATTAGAGACAAGCAAATGTGTATCAGAAATAGAGTGAGGGAGATATGTGAGGTTTGGTATACCCCAATGGTCATGCCAAAATGAAATCCTTCCATCACCCATATCCCAAAAAAATTAAAATTAGTACCCACCGATCTAGCTTGTAAAATTGCCTTCCAGAGTTTAGAATCTCCAATCTTTTAAGTAACCATGGAAGGATGTGTGCAATACATGTGTTGCATAAATTGTTCTCATAGTGAATTAGCAGCTCTAAATTTAAACCAAAGCTTGTACAAAGTTATATCAATCACCTGTTGAAGGGTTTTAAAATCAAGTCCCCGAGATAAATGTAGTTTACAAAGCTTTTTCCCACGAGACCATAGAAACTTATTGAAGAGTTTTTCAAGTATTTTTGAGTGCCCTTTTTATTCTTAAAGACTTGCACTGCATACAGAGGTCGAATAAAGAGAACAGTTTTCAACAATGTAAGTCTACCACCATTGGATAGAAAAATATTTCTCCAATCATTTATTTTGGATTTAATTTTGTCAACCACTTCATCTATTTGAATTTGTTTCCTCATTCCTCTGAGAATATTAACCCCAAGGTATTAAATTGAGACATTTGCTAGTTTACAGTTACTGAAAGTATTTGCCCAACTTTTGATATTGTTATGCATAGATTTCCCAAAGTATAAAGAACATTTTGCTTTGTTGAATTGTAAATCAGATATGCTTTGAAAGTCATTCATTAATTGCATAATAAATTTTATAGCATACCTGCTAGCATTAGAGAATAAAATAGCATCGTCAACATAAGCAAGATGTGTAACTAGAGATTTTGATTTATGAGAGTTTTTGATATGAGGATGTTGAATATGTAAACGATTAAGAAGTTGGGAGAGATAATTAAAAGCAATTATGAGAATAGTGGGAGAGAGAGGATCTCCCAGTTTAATGCCTCTATGCTCAGAAACTAAACTACATGATTTACCAGTTAAAAGAACACTATAATGATTATTTTCTAACCATGTTTTGATGAGTAGGGAAATGTCCAGTTGAAAGTCCTTTGCCTTCAAAATATTAAGAATGAAATCCTAGCTAATGGTGTCAAATGCCTTCTTTATGTCAATTTTACGCACCATATTTCCCCTCAACATTTTTTATTTAATTCCTCAATCATCTCCTAGGCCAGAAAAATGTTATAAGTAATTTCTTTGCCCTTAATAAAAGCAGATTGTTGAGGGGAGATAATTTTGGATAGGTGTGGTTGTAATCTACTCAGCTTACTCAAAACTTTAGAAATAATAGTGGTAAGGGATATAGGCCTGAAATTATCCCAATTTTTCTTATCATTACTCTTAGGAATGAGCACAATTAAAGTAGAGCTGAAATACTTACCTGGGTTGGTTTATTCCTAAGGAAGAAACTCTACATAGCCAAAATAACTTCCATGTTAATGGTGGCCAAATAATATACATAGAAGGAGCAAGAAAACCAACTAAACCAAGGGCTTTGTTAGGACTAATAGATTGTAAGGTAGAAAAAATCTCCTTTACATAAAAAAACTTAAGATAGTGAGAGTGTGTTAATGTAGTCTATTTCATCAGCAAAAAGATTTAGATCAACAGGATTAACCTGCATATTAGATTGAAAGAGATCAGTAAAATAATGAACAACACTGTTAAAAATATCATCATTATTAGTAAAAATATCCCCATTTTCATCTCTAATCTTTGTAATATTATTAATCTTTCTTCTACGGTTTAGTAGCATGAAAATATTTGATGTTATGGTTGCAAGCAGTAAAGTAGATGTCCTTAGGCTTTTCCTACAAAATGCCTTCTACTAAAGAGATTACATCCAATAATGATAGGTGAGCCTTAGCCAAAACATCTACCAAACCAGCTGAACCAACCACTTGGGACTCCAGTTGATCAACAGTCTGCTGAGCTTCCAACATTTTTGTGTGAACATTACAAAAAACTTAAGAATTTTATTTTTTCAAATGAGCAGGTACTTTTTTGTGTAATGGACATAAGATAAACCAAGGTGTCTTAGGACCATAAAATTTCCACATCCATTGAACAAGACTCAATAAAGTGTCATGAGTAGTCCAAACTTTTAGGATTTTAAATCTCAAGAAGGAATGTTTGACATTGAAAGCTAAGGTAAGTAAAAACGGACTATGATCAGAGGAGGCATAGTTTATGTGTTGGATCCACATGATAGGAAAGCAATTTAGAAAATGGTCGTTTCTCAGAAATCAATATAGCCATTGAGAAAGTAGACCCCTTCCCTAGGTGAAAGGAGAACCAGAATAGCCCGAATAAAAAAGATCTACATCAAAAATAGAATCACAGAAACAATTTTAAATAGTAGTGTCACAACTGCCCCTCCTCTTTTTTCAGTAGGTTTCATTATCAAAATCACCACCCACAAACCAAAGCTCAATAATAGTAGTGCCCATTAGTTCTAACTTATGCTACAACAAGTACTTATCCTATAAAAGTGAACTTGCATAAACAAAGGTAGCCCAACCATGGAAATCTTCCATCTTGAAGTGAGTTAAAACAAATTTCTCCTCATCATCCATAATTGATAAAGTAACTGTGTGTTTCCCAAAGATTCAAATTTTATTATTTTTGTTGCAAAAAACTTTATATCTCTTGAAATTACTGAGAATTCTATTCTTGTTGATCGACACATATGGCTCCAAAAAAGCAAAAATGGAAATTTTGTTGACCCTACAAAGGTGTTTAAGCCTATTAAGGGAGGAATGGTTAGTCACTCACCTGATATTCCAAATCATGATGTTAAACATCATGTCTCAAGCCAGTCCTCCTAGAGGGTCTAGAAGGGTGGCCTAATTGCTCTCCATCAGAATAATAAATGCTCGCTTGTATGATATTACCCACATTTAGTTGAGAGAGTTCGTTATTTCTTTTAGCTTTCTTTTTAGTTTTTCATTGAACTAGCCATTCATTTTCAAGTGTAGTGGTAGCATCTTGTAAAGAAGAATGTGAAGAGGCATGTGTGTAATTTTTGGAGGAGGGGTGGCATGTAGCCTCAGCAACATGCAAATAATTTGCCAAAATAGGTTCCAGGTGTGGGAAGGAAGTGTTTTAAACTACTTGTAATTAAGAAGAAGAAGAGAAAATTCCAATTAAAATAGGCATGGGATTATTTTTCATGACATTATTTTGATGATTATTGTCAATATGATCCTGAAGCATATGTTGCTTTACTTGTTCATCATCTATTACAACGATGATTGATTGATCATTAACTGAATCAGTAGGTTGCACGAACCTTGATCCTTCTCAACATCAATAAGTTGAGGAGTGTCTTAATAATAATAAGGTTTGAGTTTCATAGTGAGCAATGGGTGCATGGTCAGTGTCTGATTTAAGATGAGGATTTAGATGATAGCAAAAAGAGTTAGAGTAACCAAACATACAACAGTGTGAAGAATAAGGTGAGTGTCACTCAATTTTAACAGGTTTCCAGTAATCATGATGTGGTGAGCCAATCCAGATTTCATTACAAAATTGTTGAGAAATTTCTCTCTCAACAAGCACACAAGCATCAGAAGCTCTCGTGAGAGAAAAAGTTGCATTATACATTTTCAAAGGTTTACCATAAGTAGTAGCTAAAGAAAATAGAATTTCATGATTAAAAAGTTGTAGCTTTAGACTTGGAAATCTAATCCAAACAAGTATAACTAGTAGCTCAGTTTTAGGATGGAAATCCACAGACCAATTTAACATCTTCATAACCCATTTTCAATTCTCATAATCCTTTAAGCAAATAATCTAATGTAATCTTGATCTTTAGAGAGCTGTACAAGTATATGTCTATCATTTAATAGACTTATATTCCACCACACTTTCCATATCAATTCTAGTTTGGTGTGCCCATATAAAAATTTCCCAACCAGCACCAATCTACAAGAGGAAGCAAAGATATTGGTTTCAACATGAAGAATAAACATGACCAATTTCCCATTTTTCTTCTTAGTTTTTTTTATGAAGTTATAATCACCCCCGATAGATAGTGTCTCATGGAAGGATTCTGGAGCAAATCAGGTATTATAGGAAACCAAAGATACACCACCACCTTCCAACACAACGTTAACAAAACTTTGAGTAGTCGGCATCCTAGGAAAAAAGAAAAAGGAAACAAAATCAAAGTAAAAGAAGAGACCTCACCAACAAATTGACTCCTAAACTGGAGGGACACCATAATCATTAGAGCTAGATGAAATTATAGGAAACCAAAGAGAAACCACCACCTTCCAACACAACCTCAACAAAACTTTGTGTAGCCAGCATCGCAGGAAAAAAGGAAAAGGAAACAAAATCCAAGTAAGAAGAGACCTCACCAGCAAGATGACTCCTAAACCGGAGGGACACCATAATCCAGTGCCATATATATATATATATAT
>JXCR01144149.1:151567-173030 GCA_002079205.1 Phalaenopsis hybrid cultivar | reverse complement strand
ATATATATATATATATATATATATATATTTCTTATTGTTGATTATAAGTCTAAAGGCACAAAAGCTATTGTTGTACCTAAATGTGATGCTCATAGTGTTTTTAAATTTTTAAATAAAAAATATTCTTACAAGATATGGAATGCTGGGAGTGATTATTACGGATGGAGGATCCCATGTTAGGAATAAGAGGATTGAGAAATTGGTTAGAAAATATAATATTATGCATAGATTCTTCACTGTTTATCATCCCCAAACTAGCGGCCTAGCAGAAATATTAAATCATGAAATAAAGTGAATCTTAGAAAAGGCTATAAATCTTTATAAGTTAAATTGGTCTGCTAGATTAGATATTGCACTATGGCCATACAGAACTGCCTAAAAGACTCATATTGGAATATCCCCAAATAGACTTATTTTTGGTAAAACATGCCACTTACCAGTAGAATTGGAACATAGAGCATTTTGGGCTATTAAGGAATTTAATTTTAATCTAAAGGATGCTGGTGAGAAAAAATTATTACAACTAAATGAGCTTAAAGAGATTAGAAATAAAGCATACGATAATGCAAAAATCTTTAAAAAAATGAAAACATGACATGATCGAAAGATTATAAAAAAGAAATTTGAACCTAGAAAAAACGTTTTATTATATAGTACTAGATTGAGATTATTTCCTGGAAAACTAAAATCTAGATTGTTAAGATCATTCTATGTGATCAAAGTCTATCAATATGGAACTATATTTATTAAATATCCTAAAACTGGAAAGATATCTAAAGTTAATGGGCGTCGATGGAAACATTTTTATGAATGACACATGCCACAATTTAGAGAAATTCTGATGTTGAGCAATCTTGATTAAACATTGGTACGTCAGACTAACAACATTAAATCACACGCTTTGTGGNATATATATATATATCTTAGTAATTTGTTTAATAATTATTCTTTGTATTAGGAAATAATAATATCTTAGAATCCTACAGAATCATATACATCATAAATCAAGACAAATTTTGGTATTGGATGAAAATTTGGAAATGAATTGAACCAAAAAATGAAACCGACACAACTTTGTCATTAGTGCTGACAGCACCAGCAAGGGCGCTGATAGCGCCCTTTACGGAGCCATGGCGGCGACGGTACGATTGGGGGCGCCGACAGTGCCTAGAGAAGTTTTGGCAATCCAGGAAGAGTTTGGCGTACTTTGACGGGATTTCACTTCAAAATAACTGTCTAGAGACATTGGACAACCAAAAACTTCCACATTTTGAATTCCTTGGCTTCTAATTCTATAAATATTTCAAGATATGAAGTTTTCAATAGAAGGAAGTTCATCAGTTTTGAGGCGAAGAGATTATAAAAAAAAGTCATAACTAAGGAGATTCTTATCAAGGAGAAAGGCTTTGTAAATCATGGATTGAGTAATCCACGTTAGTAGATTGAGAAAACCATAGTACAAAGACGTTAGGAAGTTCTGTGCTACACTACTGCTGCAGTAGTTGTTCCAGTGGTAAATGAATTTTACGCTAACCTACATGGAATTAATGAAGAAGTTATCTTCGTTCGAGGTAAGGGCATACCATTTACTCCATTAAGAATTAACAATATGTTTATGATAGAAAGCGTGACGATATGACATTTTACAAACATTATACCGATGAAGGATATGATTTATGATGTATATCAATTTTTAACGGGTGAAAATAATAATTGGGAAATCAGAAATGAGGGGTACGTTAGTTTCTCCGCTTCACTGTTAAATCGTATATCTAAATAATAACATTTCTTCATCTCTGCAAAACTAATCCCTACAATGAAAATTAGAAGACTTACAAAAGAAAGTGCAATTTTAAAATATTACATTCAAGTGGGAAAGCCCATTGATGTGGGATCAATTATTTTTAAATATAGTATGGGTATTATAATGAACGGGCCTATATATGGACTGTGACATCCATCTACAATCTTCTTATTTTTACAATCAATCTCAAGTGCCATATGAAAGTTGGGTGAAAGTGTTATTAACCTGGCTGCCCATAGATCCTATTGATGGAAACTATATTGAGAATGGAAATGAAGCGTTGGATATTAACTTGAATCAAACAGCACATGATTTGACAACCTTAATGCCCTATACAGTTAGAAGCTCTAAAGTTTTGGAGAAAAAATTGAAAATAATAAAAATAGAACTTCAGAGTATCATGAACACAATATGAATTCTTAATTACCTTTTTTATCACTTTGATTCGAGGATGAAGGAACACTTTGATCATACAGGAATAATTGAAATAGGTTTGGTGCAGATGTTCAAGAAGAAAGAATGGATTGATGAAAATTTATTGATCAATTCTCATACAGACCCTTCTATAGTTTCAACGTCCATTATCAGTCTATGGGAGATATTGGAGGAGGAGATAGTACTGAAGATGGAGATGAGTAATTGAAGAAGCAGGACATTGTAGTGTTTAAAATTAATTGTGTTTTTTAAGTAAGTGTGTTGGATTTGCTTTGATTTAAAACTCTTATAACTTTAATTGTATGTATAGTTTAGTTTTCAGCGTTCTAGTGTTGTGGCTTGATTTCAATGCTGAATTAGAGTGTGATTTGCTATGTGTGAGTGTGATTAAAAATCTGTATTTGTAAAAAATTGGAATTTTTTATATAAAAGTTGGTTTTGTATTTTTTGGAAAAACATTTGTTTGTGGCCCAGTTAAGGATGATTATTATTGTTTAAAAAATAAAGAAAAAAATAAGACTAATTAGACTTTAAAGGGAATTTGAAATAACTAAAGTGCAAAAATTAGGAAAATTTATATTTTTGGGAACTAGTGCTGATGGTGCCCGAGACCCGAAAGACGCCAAATCCCTTTACTTTCACAAACTACTCAGTAAAAAAACCATTTTTACCCTTTTGATCGGCTTCAACCTTTGGCTTACACCTCTAGAGCTTGAAAATGCTTGGATTTAATGGGATTAGAAGACAAAAGTAGTTTGGATTTCATCTTCTCTCGGTAAGAGCTACATTTTGAACTAAAATTTTTTTATTTCCACCAAGGATTTCTCCTACATTCATGATACCCTGCTTTTATGTTAAATGTGATATCCATAGTACTCGCAGTGAAATGCTTCTCGTTACTGATAGAATGATACCATTTTATTACAAATAGATGAGTAGTATAGATGTTGGATCTATTATCTATAGGAACACTCGTTCTATTGTTATGCATGAGATGACTGGTGGGTTAGCTCACTCTGCCCTGATTTTAACATTATGTGAGCAGGCAGGAGTTGATTTTAGAATGGATGAAGAAAGAATTGAGCCTCTTAAACCGATTGGGCAAGCAAACATTAAAACTTATGAATCTCTTGTTGGATGAAGATTGGGAAGTAGGAGTAAGGATATTCTATCTACTTCTAGTATTCATACTCTCTAAGAGCTTATGGAAGAGATGATGATCCAACAAGAAGATATTTTAGGGATGGAGAGTAGGATTGAAAATTTAGAGGCCAGAAATGCACATAATGATAATTTAACAAAGCAGAAATTTGAATATGATGATGCATATCATGATGCTATGGTAAGATACATGAGGGGTGACCACTCAATACAATTTCCTAATCACCCTTTCTTTACCCCTTATCAGCAGCAAAGCTTTGATGTAGAAGAAAAAGAAGATGATGATGATGATGAGCGAAAATGTCTTTTTAGTCTTAGTCCTGATCTTTTATTTAGATTATTATTTGTTGAATATGTGGTTGTTGTTATTTTTAGTTAGTCAAATGTAAAACTTTGATTTGTATTCAAATATGGTGTTGTGAACTACAACATATAAAGATGTTGTTAAATTGAAATTTATTTTCGTACTATTACTTGTTTTTAGTACTTTATTGTATTTCAATTTTTACTTAACTCATTCTCAGCAAATATTTTTATATATATTATGCGCTATCTAATGTTTTAAGTTTTGTAGTATTTCATATTAGCACCTGCAATATTTCAGAGTAAAGTTTCAAAATTAGAACCTTCAACATGTAAGTCTTTTCTATATATATTAACTTTTTTCTTTCACCCTTTAATTTAAATTTTCCATGCTTAATCTTTTTAAAATTTAAGTTTGGGGATGAAGAAATATTCTTTTTTAAAGAAAGAAACTTAATTTTATTTGTCCTCAATGAAATATATTTAAAATTTTTAATTTAACAAGACATAAGGTGGTAGAGAGCGTAACCTTTAAATAACCATATTTGTGTTTTTAAATATATAATAAACTTAAGTAAAAATTTTCAATTATAAAGGTTAATTCGAAAGATTAAGTTATTTGGTAGGAGAGAAAAAGACCATGTTTTTCCATTGTAAGTAAAGGAATTTGTATTTTTGAAGTATTAAGAATCTTAGAGTTTCATATAAGAAGAAAAGAATGAAAATTTATGAAAAATCTTTAAAGCTAATATTAATTTGTATAGTAAAGGAATGTGAAATGTTTTTCACTTTAAGAAGAGGATAGGAAAGTTCAAAATCATTAAAGGATATTCAGATATAGTAATCCTCACGTTAAATAAAAAAAGAGAAATGATTGAAAATGACCTGAAAGAAAAGAAAAAAAAAGGAAAGAAAAGAAATAAAAAAGATGTGAGGAGAAGCTAGAGGAGATGCTTAATCAAAAATTGGCTTCACTTAAATCAACTTAAGGAAGAAGGCTTGACTATATTTTCTAAACTTATATTTAAGAATTAGCATATTTACTAATAAAGCTTTCATGAAGTTCTTTTTCATATGGATATGCTAAGTGGGATTAATATGACAATTCGCATTTTTCCTTGAAAAAATAGAAAATCAAAAATATTAGACTTGTCTATTAGATATTCATATAACTTTATTATTAACTTGAGTTATTTTAAATTTTTCTTAAGTAACACTATTATATTTAGTAGACCAAAATATGGAAATCTAGAAGTTAAATTCTTCACTATAAGTCATATTTTTATGTAGTAAAAGAGTAACTTGAGGAAAGTAACATTTAAGTTTGGGGGATTTTGATGCACCAAAAATATATGCATTTTTAGACCTATATGTTATACTAATTTTCTGTGATAATGCACTTTAAAGGAAGGTATCTTTCATGTTTTGTTGCAAGTTGATGATTTTTAGCGCTTGAATAAAAAAGGAAGCCGAAAGGATGGAATTTGGAGTAAAAATGGTGTTTTGGAAAAAAATACTCATCGTCGATGGCACTAGCAAGGACGGTGATAGCGCCAGTAAGAACACCGATGGCGCCAGCATAACCAGAAGTCCAGAACATTGTGGGCGCCGACGACACCATCGTGGGTGCCGATGGCCTAATGTCTGTGTTGGGCAAAATTCTAGAAGGTTCAACAAATTTGGATGCTTTTTGAAGAGATATTGAACACACCTCTTGGAAAACTGACATTATGCTTTATTTACGACAAAAATTGATCAGAAAAGGGGAGGGGCTAGTGTGTAACTGAGTTTACTTCAGTGTTCTATTATTTAGTGTTGTGAGTCTATGTGTGATTTTCTCCTAAGAGTTGTTTAAGAGAGGGAGAGAAGTGAGAGAATTCTTCCTCCATACATCTTTAAGGAGAAAATCAAGATTCTTATAAAGAGAAAAGAGTCCAATAGAGGCAACAAAGGATTTGCTCTGAGAAAGAGTTACTGATAAGTGGTGTTATTGAATTGTTATTGTATAAACTTTATTTTATTTAAGAAATACATATTTTGTTGTATCTTTCTCATGAGATCTGAGTAGTTTTCTTTGTTCTTCTCCCTACTTTGAGATAGGGTGAATTGAGAAGATAATTTGAATGTGTCAATTTTAAGATATAAAATAAATTGTGATGATTTTTTGCTCACTTCTTAATTTGCTTTCGATTTTCTAATTGAAATGTTAACATCTCTTGTGAAACCGACTATCTGGGAAATGGAGTTTGAGTTGTACAATAAAGTGAGAATCACATTTGATATCATGATGGAGTGTTTTGTTCGTGGAATTGGGTGCAAATAAATAGGGAAATATATATTATTTGGTGAAGAATTGGAGATTTTAGTGTGATAGACTAAAATCCCCAATTTGATTTTTGTGTTTAAGAACTAAAGCGAGAGTTAGCCTTTAGGGTAAGGGAAGTGGGAGCTCTAGAGTGAGAGCCAGTATCCTACCAGCCTAACCACAGATTTAGAGACTATACCTAAGATTAGCCAACGATTCTCTGTAACACTTGATTAAGGGTAGAGAATTAAAATTTCTCCTATTTGGCATGATACAAATTCATACCATTTATCTTTCTCATTTAACCAAAAACTAATTGTAGTGCGAAAGATGCTTTTTCATATTTCATAACTTCATCACAGAAACATAGTTTGGTAATTATAGTTTAACTTTACTTTACAGTCTTGCTAGTAGATGATAATTTAGTTATGATAGCACCTTAAATATTTACAGTTAGTGTAGTAGACTTTCTTTATTATTGTGAATTTCCTAGTTTAAATTAATATTTCCAATTTAAACCTTCCTCGTGGGATCAATATTTGGGGCTTGAACAGAAAGTTCTGTACTATCTGATAACGATACGTATACTTGCATAGAATCCCAACATAAATTGCTTCAATTTCTTATTTATAAATATCAAACCAAGTTTTTTTGTCATTGCTGCAAAGCAGACTCAACTTTATTAATTTTACATAACTATAATTTTTTAGGATTAATAAGCTGACAAAAATCATTGGAAAGTCACTAGCCACCAAGGTTTCCATTACAAAGCCCAATGGATCATATCATTAGCTTTCTTGAGATCAAGTTAATAGATGAGATACCCTTTCTACAAGGTTTATCTATGTCATTTAACAGCTCTTGAGCTAAAAGCGCATTGTCCCCAATACATCTGCCCTTTGCAATGGCTGCCCGTTTAGGGCTGATAAAGTGTGGTATGTGGGGCTAAAGCCTCTCAACAATGATTTTCCTAATGATTTCACTGACAATGTTTGTAAGGCTAATTGTCTTGAACTGATGCCACTGATCCCCGGTTGTGGATTTTGGAATGAGTAATACGGTAGATGCAAAAAAATATTTAGGGAGATCATTCCCCAAGAAAGGCACTGTACGACTAGTACCAAAATGCCTTTAATGATTCTCCAAGCTTTTTTTATAAAAATATGAGGTGACTCCATCAGGCCTAGCACACCATTCAATATCAATAGAAGATGTAGAATTTTGAATTTCCTCCTCAGTGGGAACTTCTGCAAGTTTTAGTGTTCTGGTGTAAGCATGATTTGGAAGGAAGATAGCTGGGTCTATGTGAACTCTATGAGTAGTTGGGCCATTCAGTAACTTTTGATAATAATCCACAACATCTTTAACAATGTCAGTGGGGTCTCTAATCCATCTCCCATGGCCATCCTTATTTATATGGATAGTATTTCATTTTCTTATGTATTTGATATAGGAATGGTAATATTTAGTGTTTCTGTCCCCATCTATAAATCTTCTATTTGAAGTTTTTAAATTAAGAAAGACTTCTTTCCATGCCACAGCAGTGAGCAGTTTCTCATTATCTTCTAGTAGATAATGTTTATCAATCACACCAGCGAAAACAGTAAATTCTAAGGCCACAGTTTCCCTTTCAGCTTGATCAACCCCTGTAAAAACATTACCAAAGGTACTCCTATTCCATTGAGTAAAAGCTTTCCCAACTTTTTTTTTTTTGCAATTGCCAAAGTTTTATGAAAGGGATAGGGTGATCAATACCCCTCCAAATGTGTTGAAATAGTGTTAAAAAAATCATTATGTGCAAACCACATATTCAAGTATCTGAATGGTGTGTCCATGGCTAGGTGAAGCAGTGATTGCAATGAGTAGGGGTCTGTGATCTGACCCTGTAAGACTGAGATGTGTAACAGTGGTGTGTAAAAAATTTTGAAGCCAAGACTCATTGACAATACAATGAGATAGGGGGTCTTCCTCTAAGTTTTTCATAAAACCCAGATCAAACAAACTAATAGCCTGAAGATTAAGGTAAATACGATAGGGGGTCTACCTCTAAGTTTTTTATCAGGTGAAGCAATGGAAATAAAGTCCCCTCTAACCAACCAACATTTTTCCATATGCTAACTAATAAGAGAGAGATTATCCCATAACTCCTTTCTTAAGCATTTGGTTCAGCTTGCATATACGATAGTAAGAAAGCCAGTATGATCAGCCATTGTAAAGGATAAGTGAAGGAATTGGGATGTCCTATTTGTAGAAGAGCCAAATTTTGTTATTCATATTGTGCAACAAGCAAAAGCCAGCAAAAATTTTCAAATATTTATGGGGGTTATGATGGGCCAGAGGTTCCAAAATTGCCAAACACCATAACTTTTGTTTTCTATTTAAATGTTGCAGCCTTTTTAAGGAGTGGCAGTGGACAATCCCCATTATGTTCCAACATAAAAGGTTAATCATTATGGGAAGATTTGGCTCTCCCCATGGTTAGCCTGGTAAGAAACTCCTTCTTGATGAGCATTAGCTTCCAGCTTCCAATATAAGTGTCCTCCTAGGATTCCTAAGGGATTTTCTTCTTTCTCTTGATTTTCTGTGTCTGTCACTCAGCTTCAAGAGTTCATTGCATTTCTTGGACAAGTTGAGGAGGGGAGCCACATTACATTCCTACTGTCGGGATTCTGGAATTTGTAATAAATTTTTCACAACATCCCTTACTAAAGAGTAAGTAGCAAAGACAGGGAGTACAGAGTCAGGCTCTCTAACAGTGGTCACAATTTGGGTTCATCCCCAGTCACCATGTCATTAGTTGCTATAACCCTATCTTATGTTTTAGGATCAGCAGCTGACACCACAACTGGTGTCACAGGGTTTATCTGACTGTTACATCCCCTCAAAGGTTTCAGGTTGGGGTGAAGTTGATAGCATTTGCCATTGGTATGACCAAACATGTTGGAATGATTACAGTAGTAGGGATGTTGTTCCATGATGATGGGTTGCCAGTACCCATCATGGGTAGTGCCCAACTATACTTTTTCAATAAGTGGCAATGTAATATCTCTTTCCACCAATATCTTGGCCAATGATGGTCGTGAGAAATTGAAGGTGGAGATGTCTAGCTTCATTTGTCTGCCAAGTAAAGCCCCAATTAAAAAGAGAACCTTATGGTTGAAAAAATGGAGCTTCAAATTAGGATGTTTAAACCAAATTGGAATAATGGGTGGCTCCTTCTTAGGGTCAAAGGCAGTTGTCCATTTTAGAAGTTTCGTGGTGGTATTTTCAATTTGAATAAATTTTGTGGAGAACATTTTAGCAAAATCTTCTTCTTTGGTGAGATATATCATTACATGTATGCCATCAAAAAACCCAATTTTCCAATTACTAACCAACTTTAGATCAACAAAAGCTTTATTAATGGAATCCATTTTGGGATGAGTCTTTTAAAATATTTTAATTAGAGTAAACTTGTTGTTCTCTGCTAGTTCAGTCACCTAATTTTTTGAAAAAAATAATAACATGTTTCCCAAGCTTTTTACTACCAATCAAGATGAGATTGCAATCTAACTTGGCTTCATAAACGTCATGTTAAACTTGCGGGAAGACTAGTTTTTCACCAGGTGAAATCCCACTTGGTTCCATACATGTGACTGTAGCATAAGATTGGCTCCCTTCAAGTTGGGGTTAGCTGCCACCAAATGAGCCACCATGCAAGAGATAAGCCAACTAGTATGAAAAGGAAAAGGACCTTGTGAAAGTAGAGCGAAGACAAACAAAGCAGCAGCCAAACAGGAGCAGATAGAGAAATGGCCAACGGAACAATAACTTAAAAATTCAAACAAATGAGTACCTAAGAAACTCTCAAAGGAACCAAAAATCCTAAAGAAGCTGAAGAAAGAGGATGAGGGCCTCAGCAATAGTGAGTGAAGACAAACCACCACTGCCTTGTCTACCAAAACTGTCTAGCAATAATGCACAGCCATGGGAGAANCGAGATATATATATATATATATATATATAGCATTATTTGGCTCCCTATGTGTTAATCACAAAAGTTGAGTGCATAAGATTGGTTGAGAGAGGATCCCCCGAAATTAAAAAACAAAGGAAATACATTACGCACTCATCTGGGGTTCCTCTATCACATTAAAAATCCTCTTAACAACACCCAAAAGAGTATGTCAAAACTAAATAAATGACCAAAAATGGTCATATACAAAAAAACACATTTACTTAGGGAAAAGAAAAAAAAAATGTTGAGCCCCAAAAAGACAAAACCAAGAGCTTCTCCAAAAAATAAAAGGTGCTCTAAAAACATTACTGCACCAAAAGGCTGGAAACAAAGTTGGGAGGACCACTCCAGATAGGAAATTCTTATGGGAAGATAAAATCAAAAGAGCACATCCAGCTCCCAAAACCTTTGTAGCAATTTAAGATATATTCAAAATCAAAAGAGACTTCAAAATTGATGAACCAAAAAAAAAGGGCAACCATTTATATGAACATCCACAAAAAAAGGGAAACAAACATGAAACCATATATTTCAAACAACAAGAAAGAAAATTGAACCACAACTAACACCATATGTTCTAATCCAACAAGAAAGAAAATCCAAGTAATAGCAGTAAGAAACATCCTTAGTTATCACCACAATAAATAGATGCAGCATATTGGGCAAAGAGGGAATGGGGACAGTATAAGCTATCCTAGAAAACAAACTTCCAATAAAGCAGGGAGCCCGTTAAAATAGAGGGGCAGTAGGTGAGTGTAAGCAAGGTTATGAAAGTCATAAAAGTTAGGTATGAAAAAGAAATCAATTGTAATAAGAGCAGAAATTAGATTCTAATATATGGTATAGAAAGATTATCACAATGCAACAACTTTTTGAGTGGCGGAGGGGGATGAGTGCCAAGAGTTAAGATATTAGTGCCATTTTTTGCTAGCCAGTCAGCTGGTGCATTACCTTCTATGTAAATAAAACTGAACTCAATATTTAGATGATGTGTTGAGATTAAACTCCAAATTCTATTAAATAGACACAATAAATCCCAATTAGGCTGTGCACTTTAGTAAGCATATTATAAATCTACAATGAATCGGTTTCTATAACCGGTCTAGAGTAGTGAAAAATATTTACAATCTTAATACATATCAACACAACCCAGCCTTCACATTCCAAAGGACTTACAGCCTCAATCAAGGAAGTGAAATAACATAAATAAGAGCCCAAATCATCTCTAAAACACCTCCATTTCCAAACTCTTGTGAACACCAGCTTCCATCATTATTAAGTCTAATCTAGCCACCACTAGTTGGCAACCATTTGTCCAACTATTGTAAAGGCTCAAAACTATTTAGTCTTAAAGTATGGAAAGCCTTATAGTAGTTAGAGAGTATTTGAGAAATAATAAGGCAAAGGTTAGGTGGGGAGTTGTCATACTTATAACTCTTTCTTGTCTTCCAAATAAACCAAAAAGAAATGTGCAAGTTTTTTATGTTGTGAAACTTTCCAAGAAGCCATATAATCCTCTACCGAGAGCTGAGTGGCCAAAGAATATGGAGATGCCTCCCAATCCCCAACAAAACAACTTTGGAAAAGGAGCATTCATAAAAAAGATGTGATGAAGTCTCTTCAGCCTTACTAAAGATATAACATTTAGAGACAAGTCTCAAACCTTTAAGCATCAAAATATCATCCAAAGGAAGCATTGATAGAAAAAATCTCCACAAAAAGATGGAAATAGAAGGGGATATGAGAGCATTCCAAATAATATGTCCGTGATACACCTAAAATTTATAGCATTTATGTACACATTTTTATACTTAATTTTGTACTTATTTTTGAGAAAATTTTTATACTTATTTTTTAGCATTTATATACATATTTAAGAAAACTCCCCATGAAAAGAACTTTCTCTCCTACTCCCCCTAGCCCACTCCAGATGCCACCGCCACCCTCTCTCATTAAGATATTTTTAGATTAATTAGCATACATTTAGAGAGAAGAAAGGGAGGACTCGTAGTATGTTAGTAGAGAGTATTGTAAGAGAAAGAAAGAGAAGAGATTCAAAGGAACTTCAAGAGTTTGGTGTAAAGGATTTGAGATAAGTTTTTATCATTGTGAATACATTTGGTTTTAATTTAAACTTTTTGTTTGTTTACATTTTTATACTTTTAAACTTTAGTGTGGTTGTGTTTTGTCCATGAATTATGAGTAGTTTTCTTTTTCTTTTTCCTTAAAATGATAAGTGATTAAGTGTTGGATGGAAGTTGTGTGAAGTATTAAACTTTAATGTCGGAATAAGTTGTGTTGACTTTAAACCTTGTACTTTATTTACTTCTTAATTTGGCCAATTAAGATGTTAATATTTTTTGTGAGAACATGTAAGATCTGTCATGGTATTGTATTAGTCAACTAATGGTGAAAATCATATGAGGTTGTATGAATGAGATTGTAAATCATAAGATTAAGTGCATATAAATAAGAAAAAAAGTTTAAAGGGTGTAGAGTTAGAGGACTTTAGAGTGACAAACTAAAGCTCCTAATTTGATTTATATGTTTAGGTCTTGATGCGTGATGTTATCCCCCATGTGGAGGGAGAAGAGGGAACTCTAGAGTGAGAGCTAGTATCTTCCTTACCTAGCCCATCTTCAAGATTATTCAAACATTGATTTAGCAAATGTTCTTTATAGCATCTCTAGTAAGGGTAAAAAAATAATATTGCTCCTATTTAGCACAAACAATTTCAATACTTCCACAACATAATTTCTATACTTGGTACTGATTTTCGATAAGGAAAAAATATATTTTATTTATATTGCCTTCATTTTACAAATATCTAGCTAAATTTAGTTAGTTGTTTACTTTATATTCAATTATCAAAAATTACTAAAAATAATCAAACGTTCATTCCTATTATAACATTTATAGTTTGAGTAAGAATATTTTACAAAGTATAATTTTTTATCTAATTTCTTCTGGCTTATTCAAAGATTGAAATTCTCCCTGTGGGTTCGATATTCGGGGCTAAATTAAAAAGTCTTATATTACTTGATAATGATAAATATACTTGCGTAGTATCCCATTTCTAAATATAATAATTGCACTCTTGTTTACTTTGAAATTAAGTTTTTTGTGTCATTGCAAAGTAAGAAATATAAGGAAAATTGCGATTATTACTACATATTCATTGTACTGTCATATAAGATCGGGATCATGATTTTGGCGCCATTGTCAAGGGGAATTAAGAATTGTGAAGAAATTTTTAAAAAAGGAAATTTATGTATTTTGAAAGTCTTATTTAAATATTTAGATTTATTTTAGGAATATCGTAGTATTGTTTTTATATAAGTTTTTGCTTGTGTGATTTTATTTTTTGTTATTTTGTAGTAATGTATGTGTAGTTCAGGTTCTAAAAGAATATTGCCCTATGATTATGAAATAGAAAGAATTATTAGGAAAAATAAAATTTTCAAAAAAAAAAAAAAGAAAATTCAAGAAATGGTTAACCAAAATAATGAAAATACTGAAACTAATCAGGAATGTAGACCTTTAAGAGATTATGCATACCCTACAGTAGATGAACTTCATTGTAGTATTCAAAAACCTATTATAGTGGCTAATTCATTTGAACTTAAACAAGCTATTAACCAAATGGTATCAAATAATCAATTACATCTTTCCAATTTTCTAGAGTTGTGTGCTACATTTAAATATGATGGTATATAAGACTTAGACTTTTTCTTTTCTTACAGATTGATAAGGCTAATATACAGTTAAATTCATTAGCACCAAGATTTATCAGAACCTGGGGTTATTTAGCGATAAAATTCCTTTCTAAATATTTTCCACTAAAAAAACAATGATGTTTTGAAATGATAATACATCTTTTTTTTAGTTTGAAGGGGAATCTATTTATGAAGCATGGGAATGATTTAAAGAACTCTTGAGAAAGAGTCCACACCATGTTATACCAAATTATTTAATAATTCAAACCTTTTACAATGGATTAGCTGGTTCTCTTAGATGTATTATCGATGCCGTTGTCGATGGTCAAAACCATTTCATGATGCTTATACTTTAATTGAAGAGATGACTACTAATAAATTTAAATGGCCTTATGAAAGGGTGTTGACTTCATTTTTTGTTGAGGTTTAGTTTTTCCTCTTTAATAGCCTAGGGTTTAGCCATAGGACTTTTCCTGTTGAGTATTCCTAGAAAATAGGTAGGAACCCTCACCATTAGAAATTCCAAACTCTTCTCTACTCAACTTGAAGTTCCACATGTTGGGGAACCCTCACCATTAGAAATTCCAAACTCTTCTCTACTCAACTTGAAGTTCCACATATTGGTTCAACCCTCACCATTAGAAATTCTACCCTCTTCTTTACTCAACTTGGAGTTCCACATATTGTTCTCAACCTCTAAATACCTCACCATTAGAAATTCTACCCTCTTCTTTACTCAACTTGGAGTTCCACATATTGCTCTCAATCTCACCATTAGATATTCCAAACTCTTCTCCACTCAACTTGAAGTTCCACATATTGCTCTCAACCTCTAAATACTTTGTAGGTGGGGTCACTATGGGGGAAACTCAAGATGGTCACCCCTTAGGGCTGCTGGACCTTAGGGTTGACCCTGGGTGTTGGTCTGGAGCTAAGGCACTCACTACACTCATATATTGCTCTCATCCTCTAAATATTTAGTAGGTGGGGTCACTGTGGGGGAAACTCAAGATGAGTCACCCTTAGGATTGCTGCAGTACTTAGTAGGTGGGGTCACTATGGGGGAAACTCAAGATGAGTCACCCTTAGGATTGCTTATCTCTAAGTACTTAGTAGGTGGGGTCACTGTGGGGGAAACTCAAGATGAGTCACCCTTAGGATTGCTGGATCTTAGGGTTGACCTTGGGTGTTGGTCTGGAGCTAAGGCACTCACTACACTTATCTGCACCCAAAATCACTCACAACCTTGAACTCAAATTTCTAGCCTAGATCCCTTGATATTTTGGGATACTCACATAGATGGTCCCCTAAACCCATTAGCCCTAGGGCTATGTTTTAGCTATGACCACTATGTAGAGGACCCAAAATGGGGTTTCCATTTGTCCATGGCTTATTGGTGATGGTTGGTACCTCAAATCTACAAAAATACCCATCTTGGCCTTTTACCCCAAAACACCCCCAAATTACCAAAATACCACTCCATAGCTCAAAATCCCAAAAATTCCAAAAATTCCTAGAAAATCCCAATAAATCATAAATATCTCCAATTTCATTTCTCTCAACTACCACATGACACAATTTGGCCAATTTAACCATCTTTAACAAAAATCCCCAAATTGCCCTTTAAAAGGCTCAAATTTCCCCAAATCCAACTCAAATGTCCATCAATTTGATCTTAATTTTCCCCAATTCCAATCATAAACTCAAATTCACTTTTTATATGACCAAACTAAACCAAATACAAGCTCAATTGGTCCATGATTTGAGCCCAATTTTGATTTGGGTCAAAACCCCAATTTTGACCATATGACTTAATCTCACCAAATTGAACCCATAGCATAGTCAATTGGCCTCAACTAATGTTAAAAAATCTTTATAACATTTTTATATATAAAAATCATCCATCAATTAGCCTTAGTAAAGTCTCAAATCCCTTTGATTTTGGCCTAAATATAAAATTCCCAAATTTAGCCCAAAATTGGCTAAGTCCCTAAATTTCACCCAATTGATTGCCTTAACCTCCAAATTGGCATCTAATTCATGTTGAAAACTCTTCATGAGGTCCCAATTGACCATTTATAACAACCAATTTGGACTTAGCCCAAGACTAACCCAACCTAGACCCAAGCCTAGCCCAACATGACCAAATTGATTAAAGTTCAAAATTCCCTCAAATTGACCCTCCAATTGAGCACAAAATCACAACTTTAACTAAATTAAGATGTATCTATCGGATGATCAAGAATTCCTTGGAGGAGGTAACCTATGGTTGCTAACGAGGCTTCTCACAGTTTTAATGAAATTATGGAACTCATTAAGTTGGGTTTAGTAAGTTCATTTGGACTAAGTGAATCCATTAAAAAATAGTGATGCATGGAACTCATTAAGTTGGGTTTAGAAGTTCATTTGGACTAAGTGAATCCAATAAAAAATAGTGATGCCGGAACGAGGGAACCGTAGAATCCTAACCGGTGTCGCTCTAATCAAACGGAATATGCCCTCATACAATTTAAAGAAATTCAACTTTAGGGCCACCTAATTATAACTTGACACAATAGATAACTCAAACTTGTCGCGGCAAGGAGCTTGGAGCTAGCATGATGGGCAGCAAGGCCATCTTCAACAGCAAAACCTTTCTTCTCCAGTTAAACCAATCTTCCTTAAACTTAAACAACAAAGCCATAGGACTTTGAGGTTGCTTTCTTATGCAACATAAATCCTCACCTTATCTNTTATGCAACGTAAATCCTCACCTTATCTTTAGGCCTTTGCATAGCCCTGCTATACAATATAAGCCCTAACTCGTCTTAGGATTCCGAGGTTGTCGTTTGTCACGACCTAAATCCTCACATCTTCCAGGCTATTTGTGTGATCATTTCACATGAATGTAAGCCCTAACTAATAAAATTGGTGGGATGAAACACCCAAATATTTCTCCTCAAAATTGAAGCCAAACATTAGGATAGCTTAGGAAGTCACAGAGGTTCTCCTCTGGATCCATGACATCCCCTAATTCCTCTTCCTTTGGATTCTACAAGAAAATGTTCCAAATTTGAAATAATCCCCTTTCACACCTCTACGTTTGATTTCGTTGAAGAGTCCTACCCTTTGAAATTCCTTGAAGATAATATTTCTTGATTTTTATTGAGAGTTTTCTTAGGTGGATTTGGTCAGTTAAGATGTAATTAAATGTAGGGGCTTGCCCTTATAGGAAGCATGTCCGAACCTAGTTTAATATAAACCCTATTTAATCCTTTATATTAAATAGGGGAACTTGTCGGCAAATACAAAGGTTTCGCAGACCAAACGGACGTCATACTTTCCTTAGTTTATTTGATCGAGCCTCATCCTCAAGTCTTGTGTTTATCCTTCGGGATAGATACAGGATTTGAGGTACAGTGCTCTTTCATTTTAAACTTTGAAAAATATGGGGTCAGTTTGATTTCATACTTCAACGTCCTTTCGAAGCGGACGACGGGATTTCAATTCCGGTGACCGACAGCTTCTTACGGGAAACCCCACAAACCAACCTGAAATAATGCCGACAGCTTCTGGCGACTCCACTGGGGACAAGCTTTTCACTTCATACAAATCAAGGAATATTATCTTCACACATCGGTAATATGTCCATGTCCCTCTTGGACCAAATTACCTTTCTTCCATTGTCATACTTTACCCATTCCTATCTTGGGAAAGTATAGCTAACTCCTTGGACTTCAGGACTAGCTGTTCAACCATCTTCGAACAGAGGGGTTCAGAAGGCCATTAAGGACTCTTTAAATTTTCATGTGGTGTCGGACCCCCAATAGGTGTGTCGCTGGACTATTTCCACCTGGGCATTTTCTGCCACTAATTGGGTCCCGCACTGGGTCCTAAAATTTTTTACAACTCCCTTCCAAATTTGATTTGCTACTTCATGAATTAAACCAAATCGTGTTGTGCCGCGCGCACTTTGAAATTTTTTATATTAATCAAATTTTACAGTTTTTTTGAACAAAGATGTTAAAATTACCTGTAAATTAAGACCCGCCGGTCTACAGATCAACCTCTATTTTTCGGTGCTTGCACTAAAGATTATGAGGTTTTTGGCCATATAGCTAACCCTAAAACTTTCTATTTTAAAGCCTACTGCGATGGCCTACTCAATGATGACCTTTTCCTGCAATCTGCCAACGGACCGCAGTGCCCGTAACGTCGCTCCTACCATCAAGTTCGGAGCTAGATTTGAAGACCTCGACGTTATCCTCGAGAAAGCCCCATTCGTGGTAATGAAGATCGCTACTCCGGAAGTACAAGAGCCACCTGCAGAATTCAATTTGAACTGCCTTCAGGACTTCCCTGCCTGCAAGAAGGCTAGAGCTACTGTCATCAAGCCTGTTATCCTTGCTACTGCTAAGGGAAAAGAAGTGATGGTCGTTAAAGATTCGACTGAAGGATGAACTGTTCTGCCACCCGTGTTTGAAATCGGGTCGAGCTCAAGGTCTGTACCCCTGACCGAACTAAAAGGAGGAACTGCAATAGGAGAGTTTGGAGGACCATCAAAGCCCAGACTCCTGAGAACACACCCAATGAGGAGGAGCCTCTTCAAGCTGAAGAAGTGTTACCAGAAATTTATCCACTCCTACGAGGGAGTAGATTCCATCCTCTGACGGATACTGATGGATATGAGAGTATCCGAAAGATTGCTGCCGCATTACCATCACTTCATGGACATGATGAGGAAGGAAAGGAATTCATCCCCATCTCCCGAGTTAGTGCAGTCTTCAGAAGGCTTGCTACTAAAGAAGGATGTTTAGTTAGTGAGTTACTTAAATGAGTGGGACATGCAATTTCCCCTCATATGAAGAATGAAATTTTGAGGGATATTAAGTCCGCTAGAGAATCTCATAGGTCGACGATAAAGTCACCTACCCGTGTTCCCGTCTGGCTCCATTTGAGAAACCGAGTTGATACTGCTCTAGTCACCACCGATCATACCACCACCAGGACTGCAGGTCACCGACCGATTAAGTCGAGACTGGGTCCGAGAGGTTTACCCGTTATTCCTACAATCATGGGAAGAAAGACAAGATGATTACCTGACACTGTAGCCGGTCTACACCACGAGGAGCATACCTTCCCTCGACATACCGATGTCTCTACCAAGCCGTCCCGCCCTGAGACATCATCGTGGAAGAAGAAGAGGGTATGGGTACCCAAGGTTGCTGCACCGATACAGTTCAGTGAGCCTGTAGGACAGGTTATAAAACCAGTGCCTGAAATATCTGACATTGTCGCAACAATAGCCAGCGAGATGGAGGAACA
Source organism: Phalaenopsis hybrid cultivar (assembly GCA_002079205.1). Lineage (NCBI taxonomy): Eukaryota > Viridiplantae > Streptophyta > Magnoliopsida > Asparagales > Orchidaceae > Phalaenopsis > Phalaenopsis hybrid cultivar. The sequence continues at coordinate 154,005 of JXCR01144149.1, read as the reverse complement.
AGTTGAGGATTTCCCCAAGGTCCTCCAGATCTTAAAGCAATCAAGGAATCAATGATTGAGGAAAAAGTTGAGAAACTCAAGATCGAGATTTCTGAGTTAGCTCGAGAACATGGAGTTTCCATCAATAGTGACGATGAGGATTTTGATTATAGTGATTACTTGGAGGAAGATTTCATGGATGTCCATCTGATTGAAACCAGAGCTACCACATCTGCGTGCGAGGCTCAACCTTCACTGAAGAGAACGCTGTAGATGAGCTGCGTAGGGTTATCCTCCTCAGGGATGAGCAAGTTGTTCTACTGGAGAAAAGAATAGAAGAGATCACTGCAGCTATGCCGATATGGCCACCATTCAGGGGCAATCAGAAGCACCAAGATTAGCTTCTCTAGAGATTAATCAGCCAGAAATCGTACACATCACAGATTAAAGAAGGGAGGCTACTTCGACAGACAAAGAAGAACAACCAAAGAAGGATTCTCCATTAGGTGTCATGCTAGAAAAAGAGTTCAAGCAAATGGTTGAACAAGTGTGGGAGGCCTTAGCTCAGTCCAAGGGTGGTGCATCAATTTTAAAGGGTAGACCTTACCCAGAGGAGTTCGATGCCATCCCTTTCCCCAAGGGTTTTGTGAGCCCAAAATTCAAGATATTCGATGGGACTGGAAATCCCAGATAGCACATAGCACATTTTCGATCCAATTGTGGCAACACAACGAATAACAAAGCTCTACTCTGCCAGCAGTTTGTCAGCAGCTTGGCAGGGATTGCTTTCGACTGGTACGCTGACTTACCCAACGGGTCAGTTAAAACATTTTCTGACTTGGAACAGTTATTTGTAAAAAGATTTGCTGAGGCGCAGCATCATGTGTCTATTGGAGAGCTCATGATGGAGAAGCAGAAGCCTAGTGAAACCTTGGCAGACTATATTTTAAGGTGGAGAAACCTTTAAATGTGAACCTCAGCTACAGGAACATCAAGCGATTGAGATTCTACTCAAAAGCATTCATGATCCAGTAGCTTTCATGCTTAAGGGACTCACCATCAAATCCTTCAAGAAGCTACTTAGTAAAGCCTGCAGTCTTCAAGAAGAAATGAAGCACATGGAGCCACATGAAAAGGCTAAGGTGACCGGAGTGTTCGAAAAAAAATCAGGGTTAGTCGCAATTGTCGACAAAGGAAAGCGCCCGATAAAGATATATGCAAAAGATCATTATCAGTCATCGTTAGAGTACTCTCAGAAACAGAGCAGTCAATCCAACCAACAGCCATCTCAGGAGGGATCACCTCGAATAACGGGTAAAAGAATATCCCTGTTAGAGCGATAAAAAGTTGTTTACTCCTTCAAAGATGAAGCTATTGTTTACTCCTTCAAAGATGAAGCTGTACCTAAAATATTCAAAAGCTTGATGAAGAAATCAAGAATTCAAACTTCCTGATCCAAAGAAACCCGAAGAGGTGGATAAGAAGAATGAACCAAATTATTGCACGTACCACTGGTTGCTTGGGCACACTATAAAGAAATGCTTCGTCTTTAAAGACTGGCTCGAGAAGAACCTCAAGGATGATAAAATAATAATCCAAAAGGAGTATTTGAGAGAACCTGAAAAAGGTTCCATGAACATGATTTCAACTGAGTCAATCTCCCCAATTGATCCATATGTTGGAATAGATGGATGGAGTACAACTTGGGATGAACTCAAGAGGGTCCTCAATTGAATACAGGATTCATCAAAACAAGCTTCTACAAACACCAAAGAAAGATTTAATGAGGTACGGAGCAGATCGTCCAAGCAGATACTGAACAAGCTACAGTCTGCATCAAAACAAGCCTCCATTCAGAGTCTGCAGCATAACGAGCCCGAGATGAAGATTTCACCAGAAAATCCATCATTGTCAAGGACAAAGAACAAGAAAAAGAAGAGCATCGCTGCCAAGATTGATAGCACGAGGGGTAGGATAGGGGCTGCCTTTACTAGGCTGGTTGTTCGGATTTGGGGAAGAAAATCCTCGAACCCTTGACTTTGTATGATTATCTTTTTGTCCCTCTGGGGTCTTATGAATATAATGGTTGTGATTTTGGCTACGTTTTGAATATTCCTGGTAATAACGTGACTGATTATGACCAAACTAGTTGTGATCTCGATCCCAAAAATGATCCTCAAATTATACTTGAGTCCGATGAACTTGTTGTCAAGTCTAAAGAAGACATCAACGATATCGCTTACGAGAACACCGATAACGAAGAGCCAACTCTCAAGCATCATGGTACACCGCTCGCCATCAACTTAGATCTCTCTGACGAGGAGGAAAAGACACCGGAAGATTCAACAATGATATCTCAAGAAGAAGAAATCACAGAAGTCAACTTAAGGAGCGGAAAGGTGTTACCACTAAGAACAGCTCCAGCAGACAAAGGAAAATAGATAATGACTCGAGAAGAG
>JXCR01144149.1:101083-151416 GCA_002079205.1 Phalaenopsis hybrid cultivar | reverse complement strand
AGAGAACAGTCAGGGGTAACCTTCACAGATGAAGACTTGCTGCTCGGTATCGCCGACCACAATCGTCCGCTCTACATCTCCGTCAACATTGGCAAATTTGTGTTATCGAGAATTTTAGTGGATCCTGGAGCATCTCTTAACTTGATGAGTCTACAGACGTTAGCATATTTGAACTTGGACGTTCAGGAGCTCATCCCCGATAAGATGATGTTAAGAGGATTCAACCAAAAGGGAGAAAGAGCCCTTGTATCAATTACATTACTTATGAAGGTCGGAGAACTCGTAACAACCGTTAAATTTCATATCATCGGGCCGAGACCTCTTTTAACCTATTGGGTCGACCATGGATTCATGAGCACAATATGGTTCCATCATCTCTTCACCAGTGCATCAAATACCGCAAAGATGGTAAAGAAAATTGCATCAAGGGAGACCTACAACCATTTTCAGTGCATGAAGTTGGTATCCATGAAGATGCTGACTACTACGCGCCTCCAAAGAAGACTGTCTTCTCGCACGAAATTTTTACAAACAAAGATAAAGATTCAGAAGGATCACCAAAAGAAGGTCATACAACTCCGCTTCAACAACCTTCTACCACTCCCCTAGAACGAGTTGGAAGAGGTTCTTCTAGTTCACGCACCCGAGGTCGAGGCCGGGGACGTGGACGAGGAAAGATCAATTTAATTATTGAACGGACTAGGCCAACTATCAACATTGGTGATGAAGACAGTTATTAAGATGAGGTAAGGATGACAAAGCAAAAGAAGCCTCAGTACGAGATATCCTTAGAAGATACAGAAAAGAATGAATATTAAATAATGTATGATCCGATAAACCACTATGTGAATGCTATGACCCTTACTCTGATATGAATATGAAACAATGTATGATCGGATAAACCACTATGTGAATACTATGACCCTCACTCCGGTTCTCCCTCAAAAGGTCGAGAGTTTAGAGGTCAAGGAAGTCCGTAGTCTTGGTTCAAAGCCAATCAAATTTTACCGCTCTTCTACCTCTACTGAGCTTGAAAACTATTTGGATGTTGATTCTAATGAATTAATGGAATTACCTTTTGGTTACTTCTCGCCTTGTGTTAAAAAGTTAATTCAACAGGGAAATTTACCAAAACAAATGCCGAAAGATAAATTCTAACATTTTGAAAAATGGTGGAATACTAAAAGTCAAACTCCCAATTCAAAAGAAGGTTTCAGATTTGGTACAGTTGGACCAGTGGATGATTCTGAATTTTGCATGGTTGTTGCTAGCGAGTCAGAAGAGGATTGTCTTGATATAGAGGATGACTCTACCGATCAACCAATAGAAGAAATTTTGCATGGTTGTTACTAGTGAGTCAGAAGAGGATTGTCTCGATATAGAGAATGACTCTGCTGATCAACCAATAGAAGATGCTCCGCCAGAGTCTACTGATCAACCAATAGAAGATGCTCCCCCAAAATTTGAGGAAGAAATTAAATCCACTGTCGATGAATTGAAAGAGATTAACCTCGGGACTGAAGAACGACCCCGACCTACATTTATAAGTTCTCTACTTGATGACGAAGAATCTGCAGAACTCGTCAAACTATTAGCAGAATTCAAAGATTTCTTCGCATATAGCTACGATGAAATGTCAGGGCTGTCAGCAGAGGTTGCAGTCCATAAACTTGGGGTGGACAAGAATGTAACCCCAATAAAACAAGCTTCAAGGAGAATGCGCCTTGAAATAGAACAACAAGTCATCGCTGAGGTGAAGAAGTTGATAGACGCCAACTTTGTTAAATAGGAGCAGTATCCCACGTGGTTAGCCAATATTGTACCAGTTAAAAAGAAAAATGGACAGATTCGCGTTTGTGTCGATTTCAAAGATTTGAACAAAGCATGTGCAAAAGACGATTTTCCACTACCTATATCGGAAATGATGGTGGACATCGCTTCAACATGTGAGATTTTCTCATTCATGGATGGATCATCGGGATATAACCAAATTAAGATGACTCCCGAGGATACAGCGCTTACAGCTTTCAGAACACTGATTGGAATCTTCTGCTACACAGTGATGTCATTCGGCCTAAAGAATGCCAGATCAACATATTAGCGTGTAATGACAAAGATTTTTTACGACCTCATTCACAATCAAGTAGAATGCTACGTGGATGATCTGGTCATCAAAAGTAAATAGAAAATAGACCATTTGTACAATTTGAAGATTGTGTTTGAACGGTTACAACGATATAACCTTAAAATGAATCCCTTAAAGTGCGCCTTTGGCGTCACCTTCGGGAAATTTTTAGGATTCGTTGTTCGTCATCGGGGAATAGAGATCGACCCGGATAAGATTACAGCTATCTTAGAAATGCCTCCCCCCTAAAACCTTGAAGCAGCTACATTCCTTCTAGGGGAAGTTGGCATATCTGAGACGCTTTATTTCTAATCTGTCAGGTAGGTGCCAGCCTTTCTCGGCATTAATAAAAAAGGACGCCAAATTTATTTGTGAAGAGAAATGCCAGCGGGCCTTTGAGGACGTTAAATAATATTTAATGACACCTCCTGTTTTGGCAACCCCTATCCCAGGGAAACCGTTGATACTTTAAACCACGGCTTTAGATGACTCTCTTGGAGCCCTCTAAGCCCAAATCAATGGGGAGAGAAAAGAAAATGCGCTCTACTACTTGAGTCGTCGTTAAATACCGACTGAGATAAGGTATCCACCTATTGAGATGCATTGTCTGGCACTAATTTTTGCCACTTAAAAGCTTAGACATTACATGCTTTCTCATGAGATCACCCTAATTTTGAAAGATAATCCATTGCAATATTTGATGACCGACCAACACTCTCCGGACGTTTAGCAAAATAGTCAATAATCTTATTGCAATTTGATATAACTTTTGTGCCCCTCCGTGCTATCAAGAGACAGATTTTAGCAGACTTTCTCGCTGCACACCCACTGCCAGCTGGGTCCTCTCTCAATGGCGAGTTACCAGACAAGCAGATACTACAAATGGAATTCTCCAGTGCGCAGCGCTGGAAAATGTACTTCGATGGTGCCTCGTCCGCCAGGAAAGACAAAGGATCAGGCACAGCTATACCAGGCAAGGCAGGGATCAGTTTGATCTTTATTACGCCAGATAAGGATATGTTGAGGTTTTCGTACCACCTGACGGAGCCGTGCACCAACAATGAATTAGAATTTGAAGCCTTAATCAACGGATTGGAATTGGCAATCTCGATGGATATAACGAACATTACCATTTATGGTGACTCTCAACTTGTCATCCAGCAAGTCGTCGGACGATACATAATTCTGAAACCAAGATTAGCAGAATACCATCTGTACGCGAAGAAGCTCCTGGAGCAGATTCCTGAGGTGACTTTCTACCGGATTCCTTGGGGAGATAATGCTCATGCTGACGCTTTAGAAAAACTCGCTAAGGAAATGGTGTGTTCCGCGGAGGATTCCATCGAATTTACGGTGCAACGAACGCGAGTCTTGTCTCGAAATGACTTTGAAACCCTACATAAACTTGGAAAAGAAGAAACAACAAATACAGTTGCTGACATCAACAAAGATTGGCGCAGGCCATTAATAGAATATTTACAGACTGGAAAGCTGCCCGATGACAAGTCTGAGTCGCACCACATCACAAGAACNCTGCCATAGGACAAGTCTGAGGTGCACCACATCACAAGAAGGGCCATGTCTTATGCCCTAGTGGGAAATGTTCTCTATAGAAGATCATTCGACCAAATGTGGCTACGGTGTTTGAGCAGAGCCGAGGCACAGAATATTTTCAAAGAAGTACATGCCGGATTGTGTGGCGCTCACCACTCGGGGCCAAAAATGAAAATCAAGATCAAAAGACTCGAATATTATTGACCAGCAATGATGGCTGATTGCATGGATACAACCAGAAGATGTCACCAATGTCAAGTGCATGGGGTGGTCTTACACCAGCCTCCAAATGTGCTACACCCAACTGTTGCCTTGTGGCCATTCGAGTGTTGGGGCACAAACATAATAGGTCCGATAGACCCTCCATCTTCTAAAGGGCACAGATTCATACTTGCCGCTACAGATTACTTCTCAAAATGGGCAGAGGCAGTACCGTTATATGAGGTTATGGCACAACACGTCCTTCATTTTTTCAAAGGCCAAATCGTCTACCGTTTCGGAGTACCGAGAAGAATAATCTCTGACAATGGGATAACTTTTAAAAGTACGAAGATCAACAATTTTGTCAGAAGACATGGCATAGATTAAAGACACTCTACAATTTATTATCCCAGAGAAAATAGTACGGCAAAAGCCTTCAACAAGACACTGGTACAGATTTTGAAGAAAATACTGGATGAAAATAAAAGGGATTGGCATAACAAGCTGTTAGAAGCCTTATAAGCCTACCAGATGACTTTCAGGACTCCCACTCAGTGTACACCTTATATGCTCTTGTACGGGACCGAGGCCGTGCTACCGCTAGAAATCCAGACACAATCTCTTAGAATCCTCGTTGCCAACCAACTCACAATAGAAGAAAGCGTAAAACTCAGACTTGAAGAACTGGAGAGTCTCGAGGGAAAACGATTGGAAGCACAGCAACATTTAGAGCTCTACCAGGCAAAGGTGGTACAAGCCCATGACAAATTGGTCCGCCCAAGGACATTCAAAATTGCTCAAAAGACCTATTCTTGCTTGCCCCAAAATAGGTGGGAAGTTCAAGCCAACTTGGGAGGGACCACTTGTCATTGAGAAGGTTTATACAGGAGGAGCCTACCAGTTAGTGGACTTCCGGGGTGAAAGACCCATGTTACCGATAAATGGACGATACCTAAAAACCTATTACGCAGCCTGATGTCGCCTGCCTCCGCTTGCCTTTGCTTGCTTTGAAACTTTGAAACTTTGATTGTTTTAGGGTTATCTATATGGCCATATGTCTATGACCGGGTCCAAATTTTGTAATTAATCTCATATATAATGAAAATTTTGAGAAAATTTTTGAACTTTACACGTTCTCTTTTCTACTTTTGGTTTTAAATATTCCATCAAGTTAAACAAAACTCACACATAAAATGAGTAATAATTTTCATCAAAACAAACTAAAATTTACTTTAATGGATACTCTGTTTTGTTCTTGTTCATGCCAAACTTCGGTCCACTGATGCTTCTTTCTGTCTTCTGTAGAAAAATGTCAGGACAGAGGCTGATCTTTGCCTTCCACGACGGCTGGAACCTCACACTGAAGGAAGAGATGGCGCCACAAGGAGGTGTCATAGATTTCAATATGGATTTCGACCAGATTGATATGGACTACGACGGTCCTCTAATGGATGTGGTCAGCAATGAAGAAAAGAAGGGACTGCGTTCACTGTTGAGAGTGACCACTCAAGACGATGTGTCACGTAAAGGTAAAAACGTGATGGCGGAACAAGATCCGATGGAGGGGCCCAGCCGACTGCCCTCTATGATAGCTACTCCAGCAAGGGGCTTAATAGCCACCCACAGCGAACAACTACCAAATACTCCACTCTGCATGACGCAACACAGAAATGCAAGCCGAAAGAAACAGAGAGCCTTTATGCGACAGGAGCGCAAGAGCCAAAGAGACGTGAGCAGTTTTCTTACCCCCATTCCTGAGGGACATATTTATGATCCAGCTCTGAGAGAAACTTCTGCCAGCCTGCCCAATACAGATGAAGAGTCAGGATTTGTGATAGGATCTGATGTGCCCCTAGTCCCAGATATCTTGTGCAGAGGTTGCCCAACATGCACGTTGAAATACCAGCCGGGACATCAGTCACGGGCGCATTTGTAGAATGCCTGGACTGCAATGTTCTACATCTACAGCGTTTCAGTACCTTAGAAGAATACACTTCAAGCACCAACGAGTCTCAGACTCCAGATTTCGTGGCAAATGAGCCGTATGTCCCATTGGGGATGGATCAGCGCGCACCACGGAGCCCAGGATCATACATCCCACTTGAGGCTGAATCTCATATTCCAGATTGGCCAACACTGGTTTGGATTCCCGCCGAGGCCCGGAGGAAGTAACGCCCCAAGCAGCTGCCAACTCCCGGTATGGTAGAATACTACATAATAAGCAAGGTAAACAAAAGAGAATTCGAGTTCTATGAAGAGGTTCAGGGAAAGTTCATCAACATATTCGAGGGCCTGGAGCTCTATACCAGGGTTTTCTCTGAAACTGATGAAAGAAGAATTCTGGACTGCATCTTTGATTTAAGAGATAGAGGTCGAGCGGGGCTTCTCATGTAAAGAACATATTTCGAGCCAAAGAAATAGATGCGAGGAAAGCGAAGAATCACCATCCAATGCAGGTGTTGCTACAATTTTATGAACGACAGACAGAGGAATCTGCCTGGGATCCTTAGATACGACCAAGTGGATCCATTACCACTGATGACAAAGTGGATGATAAAGAGAATGGTCAGGTGGAATATTCTACCCACCACTTGCATTCCTAATAGTTGCATCATCAACATTTATGAAGAAGGTGATTGCATTCCCCTGCACATTGACCAGCATGACTTTGTGAGGCCTTTCTACATGGTCTCATTCATGAGTAAGAGCAATATTCTGTTTGAAAAAAAAAATTGATGTAATCGGCCCTGGTGAATTCAGAGGAGTTTTGGAAATTCCTCTTCCAGTTGGTTCAGTACTTGTTCTCAAGGGCAACGGTGCAGACGTTGCCAAGCACCGCATTCCAGGAGTACGACACCGTAGGGTGTCTGTGACCTTCCACATAATGGATGACAGTAAGATACCATATGGATTCCAACAAGACCTAAAATTGGAGGAACTTTTTCCTTATGAGCTATGAGAAGGTTGTCCCTCTGAACATGCGAAGGGAACTGTTATCCAGGAGCATGACTCAGAAGGTCTGCTTGATTAGGAGCTCGATATACCAAGCGCAGAGGATTCACTTGCTTTCTTTTAACAAGAATGACATGTATCTGATGTAATCAGTCTATGATGTACTCATATCTTGAGAGGACTCTCAATGTATTTCAGCATGTATTACATGATGTACCTTTTGAGGCATTAGCCTATATTTGATCTGTAGCATCTTTATTGAAGCAGATTAATGGAAATTTCTCTCAAGTTGTGCCTTTTTGTCAATTTCCTTTTTGTGTAATGGATGAAAGTCGTGGACCATGCGATGGTTCAGTGATCAAATGAACAAAAAATGAAACAACAAACCTTCAACAATAAATGAAACACAAATGAAAAATAATCATAAATGAATGAATAACAAAACAAATTTCTTTTAAAAAAAATTGACCAATTAAAATTAAAACTTTAAAAACAAATTATTTTTGAAAAATCAATTGTGATAAAAACAACAAGAAAATAAAACAAACCTGTTGAGTGGATTGTTCCATTTTCAGAATTTCCTGCTCTTTGTGCGCGCGGTACAACCATCGTTATCTACACTAGCTCTCTGCACCTCCTCACAGAATTTCACATCCTGCACATAATTGCACAAAGCTCTACAAATCTTCTTCAAAATCAACCTTCTCACATAACACACTTTTGCAAATTCAACACCACAAGCTCTTTGTAAATTTCAAATCACATCTTCAAGTCAGTACCTAAATCCTGATTCTCACATTCCGAGGTTGATTCCTAAATTTGGATTCTCTCCCAGAAGTGATGCTTACATTTCAATTCTCATTTCTGAATCAGTCCTACATTTTTGATTCTTTACGTTTGAGGTCGGTCCTTACATTTCGACACCTTCTTTTGAGAATTGACCTATATTTCAATTCTCATTTCCGAATCAGTCCTACATTTCTGATTCTTTACATTTGAAGTCGATCCTTACATTCCGACGCTCTCTTTTGAAAATTGACCTACATTTCAATTCTCATTTCTGAATCAGTCCTACATTTTTGATTCTTTACGTTTGAAGTCGATCCTTACATTCCGACGCTCTCTTTTGAGAATTGAGCTACATTTCAACTCTGATATCTGAATCAGGCCTACATTTCTGATTCCTTACATTTGAAGTCGATCCTTACATTTCGACGCTCTCTTTTGAAAATTGACCTACATTTCAATTCTCATTTTTGAATCAAAACTACATTTCTGATTCTTTACATTTGAAGTCGGTCCTTACATTCCGACGCTCTCTTTTGAGAATTGACCTACATTTCAATTCTCAATTCCAAATCAGTCATACATTTATGTTTACGTTTGAAGTCGGTCCTTACATTCCGACGCTCTCTTTTGAGAATTGACCTACATTTCACTTCTCATTTACAAATCAGTCCTACATTTCTGATTCTTTATATTTGAAGTCGATCCTTACATTCTGACGCTCTCTTTTGAGAATTGACCTACATTTCAATTCTCATTTCCGAATCAGTCCTACATTTATGATTCATTACATTCGAGGTCGGTCCTTACACTCTCACACTCTCTCTCTCTTTTCATGTTGATGTTTGAATTTCAATTCCCACCTCGGGGTCAACACTTACATTTTGACTCCCATCCTTTGGAAATCTTTGAAATTTCATAACTCAAAAGTCCACTCTCCAATCTCCAGCGAGAGTCTGCATTGGTTTTTGGTGATCTCATCGGTCAATGCCAATACGCACGGTGTGCTTGCCCATCACACCACACCTATTGGGGGTCCATTTGTTGACCTCATTTTTGGTTGAGATTTAGTTTTTCCTCTTTAATAGCCTAGGGTCTAGCCATAGAACTTTTCCAGTTGACTATTTCTCGAAAACTAGGTATGGAACCCTCACCATTAGAAATTCCAAACTCTTCTCCACTCAACTTGAAGTTCAACATATTACTCTCAACCTCTAAATACTTAGTAGGTGGGGTCACTATAGGGGAAACTCAAAATGAGTCACCCTTAGGATTGCTGAACCTTAGGGTTGACCATGGGTGTTGGTCTGGAGCTAAGGCACTCACTACACTTATTTGCACCCACAATCACTCACAACCTTGAACTCAAATTTCTAGCATAGATCCCTTGATATTTTAAGATACTATTGTAGATGGTCCCCTAAACCTACTAGCCCTAAGGCTATGGTTTAGCTATGACCACTATGTAGAGCACCCAAAATGGGGTTTCCATTGTTCCATGGCTTATTGGTGATGTTTGGTACCTCAAATCTACCAAAATACCCATCTTGGCCTTTTACCCCTAAAACACCCCCAAATTACCAAAATACCACTCCATAGCTCAAAATCCCAAAAATTCTGAAAATTCCCAGAAAGTCCCAATAAATCTTAAATATCCCCCAATTTCATTTCTCTTAACTACCACATGAGCCAATTACGCAAATTTGACCATCTTTAACCAAAATCCCCAAATTGCCCTTTAAAAGGCTCAAATTTCCCCAAATCCAACTCAAATGTCCATCAATTTGACCTTAATTGACCCCAATTCCAATCCTAAACTTAAATTCATTTTTGATATGACCAAACTAAAGCAAATACAAGCTCAATTGGTCCATGATTTGAGCCCAATTTTGATTTGGGTCAAAACCCCAATTTTGACCATATGACCTAATCTCACCAAATTGAACCCATAGCCTAGTCAATTGGCCTCAATTAATGTTGCAAAATCTTTATAACATTCTTATACATCAAAATCAACCATCAATTTGCCTTGGTAAAGTCTCAAATCCATTTGATTTTGGCCTAAATATAAAATTCCCAAATTTAGCCCCAAATTGGCTAAGTCCCTAAATTTCACCCAATTGATTGCCTTAACCTCCAAATTGGTATCCAATTCATGTTGAAAACTCTTCATGAGGTCCCAATTGACCAATTATAATAATCAATTTGGACTTAGTCCAAGGCTAACCCAACCTAGACCCATGCCTAGCCCAACATGACCAAATTAATTAAAGTTCAAAATTCCCTCAAATTGACCCTCCAATTGAGCACAAAACCACAACTTTAACTAAATTAAGATGTATCTATCGGATGATTGGAAATTCATTAATTTACAAGAATAAAGAGATCCTAAGGAACACTTCCAAATAATACAGAAGTAAAACCAAAATACAAGAATAAAGAGCAAGTAAAAGTCCTTGAACTTAGAAGCAGAAGAGAGTTAGAAGGTAGAGTTCAAAAATACATTGAAGTAGAGAGAGAAGAAATTGAAGAGCCTGAAGAGGATACTCCAAAAGGTTTAGAGACACTTATTTCTCTACTTAAAATTTTGACTTGGAAAAACCATCACCTCCATTTCCTCAAAGAATTTGTCAACAAAAGTTGGATAAATAATCTTCAAAATTTCAAGAAATCCTGAAAATGCTTACAATTAATATTTCATTTGCTGAAGCCTTAGAACAAATGCCAAGCTACATGAAGTTTATGAAGGATATTTTTAACAGAAAAAGGAATTTCAAAGATAGCGAGACCATTGCACTTAGTGAGGAGTGCAGTGCTATAATTCAGAAAAAGCTTCTTGAAAAGCTTAAAGATCCTAATAGCTTCAAAATTTCATGTGCAATAGAAGATAGATTTTATGGGAAAGCTTTATGTGAATTAGGTTCAAGCATTAACCTTATGCCCATATAAATATTCAAAAAATTAGGATTAGGAGAAATATCCCCTACTACTGTAACTCAGCAGTTAACAGTTCATTTAATAATATATCATGAGGGAATTAGAGAAGATGTTTTAGTAAAATTAGATCAATTTATTTTTCCTGTTGATTTCATTGTGACAGATATGAGGGAAGATAAGGAGATGCCTATCATTTTGTAGAGACCCTCTCCAGCTACAGGAAGAGCAATGATAGATGTGTAAAAAGGGGAATTAAATATGTGCGTCAATGATCAAACAATTATTTTTAATATTTCTAAATCATAGAAGTATCTTGCAAAAGGTAAGATGATGAATGTTGCAGAATGGATGTAATAAGATATCTACGTGAATATCATTTCAAAACAACTTATCAAGAGAAATATGAAGTGAAAGAGTTGGAACACGAGCAAGATGAATAACTAAATTAATTTGAAGATTTTATAAGGAAGATTCAAAGTCACACATTCCATAGGGTATAATATCACTGATAAAGAAGTTCAAAATGTTGGCATACCATGGAACTGTTGAACTTACTTTTGGTTGAGGTTTAGTTTTTCCTCTTTAAAAGCCTAGTGTCTAGCCATAGGGTTTTTTCCTATTGACTATTCCTAGAAAACTAGATCTAGAACACTAAGGGTTCTAGCCATAGGACTTTTCTTGTTGACTATTCCTAGAAAACTAGACATGAAACCCTCATTTAAGAAATTCTACCCTCTTCTCTACTCAACTTGAAGTTCCACATATTGGTCTTAACCTCTAGCACTTAGTAGGTGGGGGCACTATCGGGGAAACTCAAGATGAGTCACCCTTAAAACTACTGGACCTTAGGGTTGACCCTGGATGTTGTCTACACTCACAATCACTCATAACCCTGAACTCAAATTTCTAGCCTAGGTCCCTTAATCTTTTGGGATACTCATGTAGATGGTCCCCTAAACCTACTAGCCATAGGGCTATGGTTTGGTTAAGAGCACTATGTAGAAGACCCAAAATGGAGTTTCCATTGGTCCATCACTTGTTGGAGATGGTTGGTACCTCAACTCTACCAAAATACCCATCTTGGACTTTTACCCCTAAAACACCCCCAAATTACCAAAATACCCCTCGTGGGCCAAAAATTCCAAAAATTTCTAGAAAATACCAATAAATCCCAAATATTCCCAATTTTGTTTCTCTCAACTACTACATGACTTAATTTGATCAATTTTACCATCTTTAACCAAAATCCCCAAATTTGCCTTTAAGGGCCCAAATTCCCCTAAATTCAACTCAAATGTCCATCAATTTGATCTCAATTGACCCCAATTTCAATCCTAAACTCAAGTTAACTTTTTATATGAACAAATTAAAGTAAATTTAGGCTTAATTGGAACATGATGTGAGCCCAATTTTGAGTTTGGTTAAAGCCCAAATTTTGACCATATGACCTAATCTCACCAAATTGAACCCATAGCCTAGTCAATTGGCCCCAATTAATGTTTCAAAATCTTGATAACATTATTATACATCAAAATCAACCATAAATTGGCCTTGGTGAAGCCTCATATCCATTTTATTTTGGCCTAAATCCAAAATTCCCAAATTTAGCCCCAAATTTTAGTAAGTCCCCAAATTTCACCCAATTGATTGCCTTAACCTCCAAATTGACATCCAATTCATGTTGGCCAAATTTCACCCAATTGATTGCCTTAACCTCCAAATTGGCATCCAATTCATATTCAAAACTATTTAAATCTATTTTATTTTGGCCTAAATCCAAAATTCCCAAATTTAGCCCCAAATTGGCTAAGTCCCCAAATTTCCCCCAATTGATTGCCTTAACCTCCAAATTGGCATCCAATTCATGTTGAAAACTCTTCATGAGGAACGTATTGACCATTGAAAATAATCAATTGGACTTAGCCCATGGCTATCCCAAGCTAGACCCAAGCTAGCCCAACATAACCAAATTGATTAAGGTTCAAATTTCCCTCCCTTCAATTGAGCTCAAAACCACTTCCATTCTTCACCAAAGTTGTTCAATATGATCATCCACACCAAATTCAATATTTATTTGGACCAATTGACATGGCTAGCCTACCCTAAACCCAAGTTTTGGTCATTTGCACCCACTTGGACCCATGCACTAAATGTGACCTAACCACCCTAAAGTCACTAAATTAACTCCACCCCAGCCATTAGTTGGACTTAGTGACAATTTCATAAACCATGAAACCGCCTAAATCAAAACATGGACCAAAGATTCCCCAAATTAAGGGATATTATTTCCAAAAATGCACATGCTTAAGATATCCTTGCCAAATCAAAGAACATTTGCATTAAATTGTTGTGATGGATTCCTGTGGGTTCCCTGAGCTCCTAGCCACCTCCCCCTGGCTGGCAGGCCAGCCTAGTGGCTAGAAAAGCTCAAAATCAAAAGCCGCCCCATGGGAAGTTTTATAAGAACTCACCTCCACGGCCATGGGAGGTGTGCTAATATTTTCTCAAAGAGAGCCTCCCAAAATCACTCACAGAGCTTCCTTAAGATCTCTACAGCCCATTCCAATCACTCCACTGTCCTGATTCCCCCTGTACAACCCTAATTTTGAGCTTAAAATTTAGGGCAGGAACAGGACATCTCTCAAAACTCCACCAAACTTCAATTGCTTGTTCCCACACCTTCATAACAGCAAGAGAAGATAAAGCCCCATCAAATTACCCTCTGAAATAGCCTCCACCATAGCTCTAGACCAACACCTAAAATCAAGCTTGGTTTGAATTCATACTTAGGCCTTACTCCAGGACCAGGGACACAATCCCTAGCCTCTTTGGATCTCAACGAACCTGCCGAACCCCTCTGATCAAAGCTTCACTTCTCAGAGTAAAGGTATAAAACCTCACCTCATCCCAAGCCTATAATTTAATTGCATGATTACCGTATGGATACGTTCGTCTCACTTAGATGAGTCCATAGGATCAAACCCAAGGTGATTTTGTTCAGTCTAAGATGAGATCTTGGGGTTTTAGTGTGGACGGTCAGAGGATCATTCTATCAGGGAAGATGTCGGGGAGCTGTTTGATCAAGCGTATATCAAATGGACGGGGGAGATCGAGCTGGACAGCGCTCTAGGACATAAACTGCGGGTCGAGTCAGCATCTATGTGGACGGCAGCGTCCAACCAAAGCGCGCCACGCATGCCTTCGGAGCTGCCTAGGATCTAGTCAACACGTGCGGTTTAAATAGAAAAATAGGGCCCTAACTTAGAACATACCCCTAACTTAGAAAATTTAACTTATGTATTTAAATACCCCTAACTTAGAAAATTCATAACTTTGTGTTGAAAACTTACAAAAATAAAATAAAAATACCCTCTTGCTCAGTGAATAGAGGAGAACAATGTGGAATAAATTTGAAGACCATTTGATGCATATTTTATTTTTAATTAATTAAATACTATTTAATATTTGATTCTCCATGCATATTGACACATCACCTTGGCTTGAAATTTTGGCATGTTGTAGCCTCTCTAAGGGGAAACATCCTCTAATTTTTTCAAAGTCAGAGGAAGTTTCTATACAGAGATCCATATTTTTTAAGATATTGTACATTATTTCCTTAAAATAATCATGGAAATTATCATATTGATTAAAAAACCCTAAGAAAATTTTGGAAGGTCCACAATGACTAGAGAAGCCTTTGGAAATAATCTCATGAGTCAATTCATTTTAAATACCCTTAAATTTTACAAACACTAAATCACTAAAATAATTAATTTTGGAAAAAATAAACATTTAAATGACTTGATTTTTGATCTCCACTGTGATTTATGATTAAAAGAACTCATCATAAAAAGTTTAAAATATTTTGAGTTTATTTGATAACTTAAATTGATTTTCAAAGATAAACATCATTTTTGGCACTTAAATGATTTTTAAAAAAAATCAAAATATAACTCAAAAAATTATGAAACTTAGTTTTTTGAGTTCTTTGCGATCAGGGATATTTTATAAAAATAAAATTATATTTAAAATAAAAACTTGATTTTTAGCCTATTTTAAATATTTAAATAATTAAAATTCATAAAAATCACAAAAATAATAAAACTCATGAAAATATTCTAAATTGCTTCTTAATCACTTCGGAACAATTAGATCATTTTTTCCTGATTTTCTAAATAAAGATATTGAATTACAAAGCTTAAAAATAAATTTTAAGTGCTAAAAATGAGTTTTCCACTAAAATAATTCCAATAAATAAAAAAAAATAAAAAAAAATGTGAAATTTACTCCTCTGAGTTCTCTAACCTTAGAGAGATTTTTCAAAAATACAAAACTTAATTTTCACCATCTAAAATATTTTATTTTTATTAAATATCCCAGAAATTAAAATAATTCTAATAAATTACAAAGAATTCAAAAAATTATGAAATTTGACCTACAGGCTTATCTGGTTGAGGTCTACCTCGAGTAAAAATTTTAAAGGATTAGAATTTACCTTGGTCAAGTTAAGAATTTTCTTTGAAAAATCCTATTTTTGCATGAAAATAAATATATAAAATAAATTAAATCCTGAAAATCACATTTTCTCCTTTGATGTCTTAATTGACCCATTAATGAGGTAGGATAAAAATTTCAAAGTCATCTGAATTGAGTTTGACAAGTTATGAGGTGTTAGAGCCTTAGGGGCAAATGTGTAATTTTGGAAATTTTGCCTTAATTAACATTTAGGCTTAAGTCAAGGAGGGAAATGGGTAACCTCTGATCTTAATCAATTCATTTGATTTTTGAAACACAAAGGGGTCAATTGGTAGAAACCAATCTCACTTTCTTAATTAAGTTAATAAAATTTTAAATTATTGAAATTTGGAAGTTTATTAAAATTACATGATCCTAGACTTAAGGGTATGAATTTTGAAGTCAATAATTAATCAATTTAATACCCATATTTTGATTTTCAAATAAAATATCAAATCATGCATAATGTCCACTTAAAGATCAACCTTTTCAAAACTAATTAAGACACTCACCTAGGTCTTAAGGTCTTAGTGGTGACTTAGGCCAAATCAAAATTGACTAAATGAGAATTAGAAAAATAAACATAATTAAATCAAACACTCTTGAAACACCACTAAGCCCAATTAGGATTAAAAATTAGGCTAAGTGTTCCAAGAATGCTAACTATCCTCTTTAAGGGTCTTCACCCATATAATACTTAAATTGGATCACAAGTGATAATTACCATATTCTTAAGGGATAATTGGACATCAATGTTCACTGAGCATTAAGGGTATTTACAGGATGAATTATTAAGCAACATAATAAATTTAAAGGAGCTCGAGATTTTCCACCAGGCAGCGAGAAAGTAGCATGAACCTGCTTCTTTCTCTAGATCTGTGGGACACCTCGAAGATCTACTAAACTTAATATATCTTTCTTGATAAAGTCATCCTTCATTAAAATTCTAAGAACCCGCCAAGATATGAGATAGGGTTAGGAAAATTATCAAAACTTTACCTTTCCTGCTCATCATAAACTACCTTAACATGCATTTTAAGTTTCAGGTGGTGGAACGGGAAGACTCACCAGGTACACTTTTACAGTTTTCAGCATCGTCTTTCTTGTACTTTCATATTGTACTTTTATACCTGCAAATTTGCATGCTAAACAACGATGTCACCCTACGTGAAAACTAAAACTATCAAGATAGCCACATAATCCAAAACCATAACTCAAAACAAAAATTAAAATCAATAAAGATAAAACTTACTGCCACAACATTCAAAATATAAAACAACTCAAAATTTAATCACAAACATCACTCAAAACCACAACTTCAACTAATTAAGTTGTCTCAATCAGATGATCAGGAATCCCTCGGAGGAGGTAACCTACAGTTGCTAACGAGGCTTTCCATGGTTTAAATGAAATTATGGAACTCATTAAATTGAGTTTAGTAAGTTCATTTGGACTAAGTGAATCCAATCGAAAATAGTGGTGCCAGAATGAGGGAACCGTAGGATCCTAACCGGTGTTGCTCTAATCAACTTTAACATGCCCTCATAAAACTTAAAGAACTTCAACCATAGGACCACCTAATTTGACATTATAACTTGACACACTAGAAAACTCAAACTCGTCACTGCAAGGAACTAGCATGGTGGGCAGCACGGCCATCTTCAACAATAAAACCTTTCTTCCCCAGCTAAACCAATCTTCCTTCCTTATACTTAAACAACAAAGCGATATGACTTCGAGTATGCTTGCTTATACAACTTAAATCTTCACTTTATCTTTAGGCCTTTGCATAGCTCTCCTATACAATATAAGCTCTAACTCGTCTTAGGATTCCGAGGTTGTCATTTGTCACTATCTAAATCCTCACATCTTCAAGGTTATTTGCGTTAACGTTTCACACAAATGTAAGCCCTAACTAATAAAATTGGAAGGATGAAATACTTAATTTTTTCTCCTCAAAACTGAAGCCAAACATTAAGATAGCTTGTGAAGTCATTGAGGTTCTATTCTGGATCCATGACATTCCCTAGTTCTTCCTCCTTTGGATTCTACAATAAAATTATCCAGATTTGAACTAATCCCCTTTCACACCTCTACGCTTGATCTCATGGAAGAGTCCTACTCTTTGAAACCCCTTGAAGATAATATTTTCTTGATTTTTATCGAGAGTCTTCTGAGATGACTTTGGTCATTTAAGATGTAATTAACAATAGGGGCTTGCCTTTATAAGAAGCATGTCTGAACCCAACTTAATATAAACCCTATTTAGTCCTTTATATTAAATAGGGGAACTTTTCAGCAAATACAAAGGTTTCACAGACCAAACGAACGTCATAATTTCCTTAGTTCNAAGTACACTTTTTACAAATATATTTTTCTAATCACACTTCCACATCCTTAAAGCAAACTAAATTATAATTCAACATAAAAATCAAACCACAACACTAGATTGCTGACATAAAACTATACATACAATCAAAATCAATAGAGTTCTAAAGCAAAGTAAAGTAAATCAAATCCACACAATCACATCAAATGCATAAGTATTTTTAAATAGTAGAGTGTCCAACTTCTTCTATTATTCCACCTCATCTTTAATACTTTCTCCTCCTCTAATATCTCCCATAGATTGGTAATGGACATACAAATTGTAGAATGGTCGGTACGGGAATTGATCAGTCAAATTTTCATCGATCCATCCATTTCTCTTGAACATCTGCACCAATTCTGCTTCAATTGTTCTAGTATGATCAAATTAGATTCGTCCTCAATAACATGATTTGTAAATTTACCATTTTCCCCTATTTTTTGACTATAATCAAAATCAGTGTTACAGTTCAAAGCAGCATGAAAGGAGTGGGGGAAAAGCCCAGTATCTAACTATAGGGGCTTGCCCTTATAGGAAGCATATCTGAACCCAGCTTAATATAAACCCTGTTTAATTTTTCATATTAAGTAGGGGAACTTGTCGGCAAATATAAAGGTTTCGCAGACCAAATGAATGTCATATTCTCCTTAATATTTGATCGAGCCTCATCCTCAAGTCTTGTGTTTATCCTTCGGGATAGATATAGGATTTGAAGTACAATGCTAGGAACTTGTGGGAAAATACAAAGGTTTCGCAGACCAAACAGACGTCATACTTTCCTTAGTTTTTTTTATCGAGCCTCATCCTTTTGTGTTTATCCTTCGGGATAGATACATGATTTGAGGTACAGTGCTCTTTCATTTTAAACTACAAAAATTTATCCTTTGGGATAGATACAGGATTTGAGGTACAGTGCTCTTTCATTTTAAACTATGAAAAATTTATCCTTCGGGATAGATACAAGATTTGAGGTACAATGCTCTTTCATTTAAACTATGAAAATATGGAGTCAGTTTGATTTCATATTTTTCTAAAACTAAATATGTATATGTAAATTAAAACATCATTCCAAAGCGGGCAACGAGATTTCAATTTTGGTGACTGACAGCTTCTTACGGGCAACTCCTCTAAACGAAAATAGCGCTGACAGCTTCTGATTACCCAAGTAACGGTTTAGCCGTTTAAAGAGATTCCCTCTCCTCCAAGTAAAAGGAATTCCCAAGAAGCCTAAGTCAATGAGGCCCGCCTTAGCAATTTTATCACAAAATTTACCAATAATCCTGGGATCCGTACAACGACCACCCTTCCTTTCCGTGGGTGTCATGATAATGTTGAAATCCTTGCCAACAAACCAGTTCTCTTTAAGATACTCTCCCATAAGCAGAAGTTTATCCCAAAGCTGTAATTTCATGCAATAAAGAGCTAGAATATACAAAAGTGACCCAAGAGAAGAAGACATCCAATTTAAAGTAAACCAAAACAAATTGATTATCATCTTCGACAATATTGAGATCAATGATATGCTTCCAGAAAATCTAGATTTTGTTGTTTGTATTACAAAAGTGCTTATAATTTTTAAAATTCCAAAGAATTCTCTCTTTGTTTATAAAGATCGATGGTTCCAAAAGAGCAAAGATGGAAAGCTTATTGACCCTGCATAAGTGCTTGAGTCTATTTAGGGAGGCAGGATCTGCCACTCCCCTAATATTCCAAACCACAACATTAAACATGATTATTCAAAACACCCCTTCTAGAAGACCTAGGAAGAGTGTTGAATATTTCACCATCGGAATGATATTTATCAATAATAATGATATTTTCACAGTTGAGATGTAAAAGCTCATTTTTCCTTATATTTTTCTTTTTGCTTGATTTTTGCACTAACCATTCTTCCTCAAGAATGTGCACAGCGTCATATAAAACATTTTTAGGAATCTGTGTAACATATGAAACAACAGTCGTAACATGAGGTGACATAACAATAGGTTCACAATTATTAACATTTTCAGTAATCACAATTCCCTCATCAAGGCCTTCTTTGGTTTTATCCGTAATATCCAACTTTTTCTCAATGTTTTTATAAGCAATAGTAACATGAGGGGTAGAAACCTATAAAAGATTTTGCTCAAAGTGATTAGCCTTAGTACCATGAGGAAACTTAATCAAATGCTCACTTATATCAATAATATTAGAAATCTCAATTCCCACAATAGGACCTTTCTTAGGATTAGTATCATCAATACAGAAGGAAGAGGGGATAATATTCTCATTTCAATCTCAGAGAGCAGATGGTGTGGTGGGGAAGGAGGGGTGGGCCTAAACATTGAGAAGGGATATGTCTAAACAAACTGAAATGAGTAAAATATGGTGAGTGATTTTCCTATTCAACTTTCTGCCAATAGCCTCTATGTTCGGACCCTATCCAAATCTCATCGGAAAATGGTAAAGTAATATTACGCTCAACCAGAACCCTAGCTTCCGAAGGTCTGCTTAATAAGAAAGTGGGGCCATCCAATTTTAAAGGCTTGCCATAAGTCGCGGCAAGAGACAAAAGTATTTCATGATTAAACAGGAGAAATTTAAGCCCAGGAAAACACAACCAAATCAGAATAATAAGCGGTTCCAATTTGATATCAAAATCAATTGACCACTTTAATATTTTCATAGCTTTACCATCAATCTTGACAAAACGACGATAAAACATTCTAGTGTAATTCTCGTCATTGGATAATTGAATGAGGATATGCCTCCCATCCAACACACCAAATTTCTAAAATCCTGTTAATTTCATAAAGTCAAAATCCTGTTAAATTAAGTCTAGCTTTGGTAGTACGAGAATGAATTTGCCAATTAGAACATGCTTTGCCAAAGAAGCTAAAGTATTAGATTCGTCCTCAATAACATGCTTTGTAAATTTACCATTTTCCCCTATTTTTTGACTATAATCAAAATCAATGTTAAAGTTCAAAGTAGCATGAAAGGAGTGGGGGAAAAGCCCAGTATCTTCTATCTTAGAGCAAGTATATTAGTTTGGTGTATCAAAATCCCCAAAAATTTAAAAGTTACTTGTCCTCAAGTGACACTTATTACATAAACGCTTATGACCTATGATAGAGATTTACTTACAACTTCTATACTTTAATCAATAGAAAAGCAAAATTTAAGAAAACCCTTTAATAACTTAGATTCAAATTCTAACTCTAGGAATAGGTAGTAATCAAATTTAAGATTTTTGAATCTCTATTCATTTCAAGAAAAATTGCATTTTGTCATATTAAGGACATTCAAAATATTCATATGAAAAAGAACTTCATGAAGACTTTACTAAGAATGCTACTAATACTCCAATACAAGTTTAGAAAATGTAATAAAACTCTTCCTTAAGTTGATTCAAGTGAAGTCAATTTTTTATTAGGAATCTCCTCAAGCTTCTTCTCACCTATCTTTCTTTTCTTTTCTTTTCTTTTACTTTTAGGATCTTTTCAATCCTTTCTTTTCTTTTTTTTTCTTCTTTCAAGTGAGGATTACTACATCTGGATAGCTTTTAATGGTTTTGAATTTCACTATCTTCTTCTTAAAGTCAACACTCCATACTTTCTTCATTTTAGACATTCATATTAGTTTATGACTTTTCATAAAGTCTCATTCTTTTCTTCTTACATGAAACTCTAAAATTCTTAATACTTCAAAAATACAACATCCTTTACTTTAAATAAAAAAACATAGTCTTATATCATACTAAATATCTTTAACTTTAGAATTGACTTTCATTATTAAAAACTTTTTACCTAAATTTATCATACTATTTATAAACATAAGTATAGTCTTTTAAAGTTAAATCTTAATATCCTCAAGTCATGTTAAATTAATTTTAAAAATATAGTTAATTAAGGACAAATAAAATTTAGTTTATTTATTTTCAAAAAAAAATCTTCTCCCTAAACTTAAGTTTTTAAGTAATTTAAAAATGTTTTAGTGCAAAATTTTAGTAGGTGAAATAAAACAGTAAATGCATGAAAATAAAAACTGGTCTGTTGAGGATTTTTTTGATATAAAATTGGGCTCTGATATACTGCAAGTACTAACTTTAAAAACAGACATGCTTTAAAGCATTAAATGAAATGTAATATATTCTAAAGAATTTGCTGAGAATTAAAAACAAAAATATGAAAATTGAAAAACAAAACTAAAAATACTAAAAGTATAGAAAAAGTAAAAGTATACAGTTACTATTACAATTATGTCCATAACACAACATGAAAGTTTTTACTACAATAGTTCTCAAATAAAAATGCAACACATTTCAATCATAGATAATGAACAAACACAAAAACAAACTACACTAGACTCATAAAAGCATCAATGTTCATCTCCTTCCTCCTCATCATCATCATCTTCTTCTTCTTCTTATTCCTCAACTTCATCCTGAATAGGAGTATAGGGAGTGAAACTGGGACAAGGAGAAAATTCCACATTGGACTCTTCCCTAAGATGTCTCACCATAAAACTTTCAAAATCAATATTATGCTGAGCTTTCCTCTGCTAATATTCATCATTATAAGTATTTATTTCTCCAATCTCTCCCAACTGACCCTGAATATTAATTATGTTCATTTGTTAAATCATGAGTTGGTCCATAATATTTTCTAATGATGCAGGGCGAGAAGTAGATGCCCTTGCAACTAATATAGAGGGTATATCCCTTCTTCCTCCTCTAGATTCAAAAAATAATTCAACTCTTTTAATCATATGCCTACCAATAAGATTTTATGGTTGTAATCTTTCTTCATTTTAATGGGACTCTACTCCTGATTGCTCATATAAAGTGAGAATCAAAGCAGGGTATCCCAAACCACTAGCAGTAGAGCTACCAGCTAAACTTCGAGCATGATGAACTATAAGTGAACCAACATCTATTGCTTTCATGTTTTGAATGCAATAGTTCAACACCGCTCTATCTTTCGTAACATAGGCAAGATGATTTGTTGGCAATACTCTAGCATAAATGAAGTGATGCCATATCTTTGACTGGCTAGTCAACATGGAAGCGGGGAAATTAATTATTTTGTTATTCTTAATCTTCCACTCTCCTCTTCCAACAGTCAAAAAGGCAAGCACTTCATCTAGTGATGAATCAGTCATCACGAATGCAGCATACAGATACACCTAAAATATATAGTATTTTTATACACATTTTTATACCTATTTTTTGAGACATTACACTTTAATGAAAATTATTTGTGTGTTTTTATCTCAGGTATAATCAAATGGATGAAAACGCTAAAAAGAGTGAAAAATGGTCAAATTCGGAGCAAAAATGAAGAAATGTGCAAAAATGAACTGGGCCACCTAAGCACCCAAGATTAGCGCTTAAGCGCGACATGATCCACAACTAAGTGCCAAAGTTAGTTACTTTAAGAAATATTTAATTGTAGCAAACTTTTGAAGACGTGTTTGAAGCAACCCTTGATAAAAAAGTGGGAAATAGCCCATGGACACAAAAATTCATTCAATTGGCTTATGAGGAGGCAACTTCTAGAAGATTCATTGAAGGGAGACACTTTTTTGAAAAGACACCAAGGCACCCCTTAGATTTTTATAAGCAAAGATATATTTTCCAAGAGAAGTAGCCAACAACCATCCACCAAATTTTACCTCTGTCGCCCAACGCCGCCAGCCACCTTTATTTTATTTTATTTTATTTTGAGTATCAATTTGTATTATGAGAGAAGGAAGAGAATTCAAATGAACTCCAAGACATTTAGTGGAGAGAATTTGAGATAAGTGTTTATTTTTTTGTGTACACTTGGTTTTAATTAAAATTTTTTGTTTGTGTGCATGATTTCTACTTTTAAATTCATTTGTGGTTGTGTTTTCTCCACAAATTCTAAGTAGTTTTCCTTATATTTTTTCCTTAAAATGATAAGTGATTAAATGTTTAAAGGAGGTTGTGCGAAGTATTAGTCTTCAATGTTAGAAGAAGTTAGGATGATTCAAGACCTTGCACTTCATTTACTTCTTGATTTGGCAAATTAAGATGTTAAAATTTGTTGTGAGAACATGTAAGATCTAAGATGATATTGTCTCAGTCAATAAATGGTTGGAATCACATATTGATTTCATGAATAAGAATGTAGTTCATGGGGTTGAATGCAAATAAATAGGGAAATATATTTTCAAGGGTGTAGAATTAGAGGACTTTAGAGTGACAGTCTAAAGCCTCCAATTTGAGTTATAGTTTTAGGTTTTGATACAAGATGTTAGCCCTCGGGTGGAGGGAGAAGATGGAACTCTAGAGTGAGAGCTAGTATCTTCTCTGCCTAGCCGGTCTTCAAGACTATTAAAACTATAGATTAGTCAATGTTCTTTATAGCATCTCTAGTAAAGGTAAGGAATATTATTGCTCCTATTTGACAAAACACATTTAACATACTTCCACAACTGAATTTCTATATTTATCACTGAATTATGATAAGAAAAAATATATTTTATCTCTATTTCCTTCATCTTGCAAGTATTTTAATTAAGTTAATTAATTGCTCAGTTTATTTTTAATTATCAAAAATTAAAAAAAGAATCGAACTTTTATTTCTATTATAGCATCTTAAGCTTGAGTAAGAATATATATTGCTAAGTATTTTGTTATTTAAATTCAATCCTCCCTGTGGGTTTGATATTCGGGACTTAATCAAAAAGTTCTATATTACTTGATGATGATATGTATACTTGCATAGTATCCTATATTGAAATATTATAATTGCATTCTTATTTACTTCATAGTGAAAAATTTACCTATCCTTTGCTTTGGATCAAGTTTTCAGCATTGTTACAAATTAAGAATAACTATTAAGGAAATTTATCATATAATTGTATACATCGCATTTTACATCTATCTATACCAAAGATTCGGCACCAAGTTTTTGGCGGCGTTGCCGGGGAGGAGTAGAAATATAATAGTAACTTGCAAAAATATTTTCAGAAGAAGTTTTTTGATAGCAAAATTTTTAGTAAGTCTTATTTAAACTTTAAGATTTATTTTAGGAATATTGTAGTATTATTTTTATATAAAGTTTTTGTTAGTGTTTTTTCTTATTTCCTTTTTATTTTGTTTTATTTTATTAAGATTTGTAGTAATGTATGCATAGTTCGGGTTCTGCAGGACTTATATTTTATGATTCTGAATTAGAGAGAATTATTAAAAAATTAAAAAATTAAAAATTACTGAAAATTTTCAAGAAATGGCAAATCAAAATAATCAAAATGTTGAAAATTTTAGACCTTTAAGATATTATGCAAACCCTACGGTGGATGAACTTCATTGTAGTATTGAAAAACCCATTGTAGTGACTAATTCATTTGAACTTAAACATGATATTATCCAAATAGTATCAAATAATCAGTTTAGGGAGCACCATCTGAAGATCTAAATTTACATCTTCCCAATTTTCTAGAATATGTGCTACATTTAAATATGATGGTGTATTAGATGATGTTATAAGACTTAGATTGTTTCATTTCTCACCGAGGGATAAGACTAAGATATAATTAAATTTGTTATCACTTGGATCTATTAGAACTTGGAGTGATTCCGTACAGAAGTTCCTTGCTAAATATTTTCCACCATCAAAGACTACGAAGCTTAGAAATGATATTACAACTTTTAGCCAGTTTGAAGGGGAATCTTTTTATGAAGCATATGAGCAATTTAAAAAACTCTTAAGAAATTGTCCACTATTGCACTTAGTGAGAACTGCAGTGATATAATTCAGAAAAAACTTTCTGAAAAGCTTAAAGATCCTGGTAGTTATACAATTACATGTGCAATAGGAGACTGATTTTATGGTAAAGCTTTATGTGATTTAGGAGCAAGCATCAACCTTATGCCATTATCAATATTTAAAATATTGGGATTAGGAGAAATAACCCCAACTACTATAACTCTGCAGTTAGCAGATAAATCAATAACATATCCTAAAGGACTTATAGAAGATATCCTAGTGAAAGTGAATCAATTTATCTTTCATGTTGATTTCATTATGCTAGACATGGAGGAATATAAGGAAATAACTATCATTTTGGGCAGACCTTTCATAGCCATAGGAATAGCAATGATAGATGTGCAGAAAGGAGAATTAACTATGTGTGTCAATGATCAAATTGTTACATTTAATATTTCAAAATCAATGAAGTACCCTACAAACAGTAAAGATGATGAATGTTATCGAATGGATGTTATAAGATATTTAAGGGAATGTCATTTCAAAAAAACTTATGAAGAGAAATCTGAGATGAAAGAGTTGAAACACGAGCAAGAAGAGGAGTTAAATCAATATGAAGATTTAAATAAGGAAGATTCAAATTTTGTTCCAGAAATTTTTGAAGTTTTGGACACAACAAATAATGATATATCTTTTTGTCCATCAATTGAAAAACCTCCTGAACTTAAGTTGAAGTTGTTTCCTAAACATTTGAAGTGAGCCTTTTTAGATGATTCCTCAACATTACTTGTTATAATTTCCTCAAAGTTAACTACAAAAGAAGAGGAGAGTTTGATGAAGATTTTAAAGAGTTATAAGAAAGCTTTTGGATGGACAATTACTGATATAAAAGAAATCAATCCTTCAATTTGTATGCATAGAATTCATATATAAGAGAACTGCAAACCCAGGGCTAATCCTTAAAGGAGACTGAATCCTGTTATGAAAGAAGTTGTTAAAAAAGAAATTTTAAAGTGGTTAGATGCTGGAAATATCTACCATATTTCAGATAGTGCATGGGTTAGTCCAATTAACTATGTTCCTAAGAAAGAAGGAGTGACTGTAACTTTGAATGAACATAATGAGTTAATATCAATAAGACAAGTCACAGGATGGCGAATATGCATTGATTATTAGAAATTAAAACTTGTCACAAGGAAAGATAATTTTCCAAAACCCTTTCTAGATCAAATGTTGGATAGACTAGCTGGGCATAAATACTTTTGCTTTTTCAATTAATATATTGGTTATCACCAAATAGAAATAGCTCCTAAGGATCAAGAGAAGACAACTTTTACCAGTCCTTGTGGTACATTTACTTTTAGAAGAAGGCACTTTGGTTTATGTAATGCACCTGCTACATTTTAAAAATGCATGTTGGCTATTTTTTGTGATTTAATTGAAAAAGGGATTGAAATTTTTATGGATGATTTTTTATTATTTGGAAATATGTTTAGAACATTTATCAAAAGTTCTTAAGCGCTGTGAAGAAACAAATTTAGTCCTTAATAGGAAAAAATGTCAATTTATGGCAGCAGGAGGAATAGTTTTGGGACATCAAATTTCAGAAAATGGTATGGAAGTAGACCCTAACAAAATTCAAGTGATCGTTAATTTACTTTACCCAAAAAGTGTAAAGTAGATTAGGAGTTTTTAAGGATATGTTGGATTCTATAAGTGATATATTAAAGACTTTTCAAAAATTACGAAGCCTCTATGCCATTTACTTGAAAAAGATGTAGTTTTTAATTTTGATGAAGAGTGTCTTAAGCTTTTGAATTATTAAAAGAAAAATTAGTCACTGCACCAATTATTATTTCTCCAGATTGGGAAAAACCTTTTAAATTAATGTGTGATGCTAGTGATTATGCTACTTGAGCTGTTTTAGGACAAAATCATGATAATAATTTCAAAGTTATATACTATGCTAGTAGAACTCTTAATGAAGCTCAAATTAATTATACCACAACTAAGAAAGAGATATTAAGAGTATTATATGCTTTTGATAAATTGATATCATACTTAATTGGAACTAAATATATAGTGCATACAGATCATTCTGCTATTAAATATTTAATGAAAAAGAACGAAGTAAAACCAAGATTGATAAGATGGGTTCTTCTTTTGCAAGAATTTGACTTTTAAATATTAAATAGGAAGAGAGATGAGAATCAAATTGCTGATCATTTGTTCATACTTGAATAAGAAAAACCACTCTATTTTGAAAAATAAATTTCAGAACATTTTCTAGATGAAAAATTGTTCAATATGAATGAGTGGTGTGTTCCATGGTATGCTGACATTGTGAATTTTATTGTCAATTATATTATACCCTATGGAATGACATACCAACAAAAGAGGAAATTTATATATGAAGCTAAGACTTAGTTTTGGGATGACCCATTTTTATATAAACAAAGAAAGGATCTTATTATTCAAAGACGTGTGCCTTTAGAAGAAACTTATGAAATTATCAAAAAATGTCATAATTCTAATTTAGGGAGACATTTTGGTGTTGATAAAACAACATACAAAATTTTACAATCTGGATTTTGTTGGCCTACAATCCTTAGAGATGTTAATGCTTATATCAAAACTTGTGATCAATGTCAAGAGTAGGCAATATTTCTAGGAGAAATGAGATGCTCCTTAATTATGTGTTAGAAGTTGAGATATTTCATGTTTGGGGATTAGATTTTATGAAACCATTTATACCATCTTTCAAAAATTTATATATATTGTTAGCAGTAGATTATGTATCCAAATGAATAAAAGCTATTACTTTACCTCCATGTGATGCTCAAAGTGTTGTAAAGTTTTTAAGAACGAATATATTTTGTAGATTTTGGATGGCGAGAGTAATCATACTGACAGGGGAAGTCATTTTAGAAATGCAATAATGGAGAAATTATTAAAGAAATATAATATTAACCATAGAATTACTACAGCTTATTATCATCAGACAAGTGGTTTGGCTAAATTATACAATCATGAAATTAAAAGAATATTGGAAAATCTGTAAATCCAACTAAAATGGATTGGTCAGCTAACTTGACTATGCTTTGTGGGCTTATAGGACTGCATACAGAACTCCTATAGGAATGTCCCCAAATAAGCTAATACTTGAGAAAGCGTATCACTTACCACTTGAACTTGAACATAAAACATACTGGGTGATTTAGAAATCCTACTTTTTAGGTGACCAACTTAGATTAAATTATTTACTGATATTGGGTCAATCAGAATAAGCACTGGTTACGTCAGGCAAATGACATTAAATCAAGTGTTCTGTGGGAGACATCCCATAGTTATCGAGGTGTTTGTTTTTATTTTTATGTTGTTGTGTGTGAATTAGAAAATTCTGATAGTATTTTGACCATATAATGATTTAGTGATTATTCTAAGACCATAAAAGATGACTTAGACATGTTAGAATGATTGTTTGGATGTTAAGTTGACCTGTGCTAAATTGAGCACTAGCGCTTAAACGCCAAAATCCGGCGCTTAAGCACAACAATTAAAAAACATGTGCGAATTTGATTTCTAGAAGTTCTAACTGCGAATTGGTTGGATTGAACATGTAAGAGAAGTTTTAAGACGTGCCTACGAGTTATGGGAGAGATTTAGAGCCTATAAATAGAGGGGTATGAGTAGAAATCTCACCACAACTTCATTTAACCCTAAAATCTAAGTGAAAAAAAAAATGTCTTCTTGGGAGAGTGATTTGAAGAAGGAGGAAGTAATGAGAAATAAGTTTATTAGTCAGGGTGCGCAAGTGATGTATAACGGTTTCCTATCTGTTAGTATCGAAGGAATATTAGAGAAAATCACAAGGACTGAAACTAACATGGCTTCAATGGAAGCAAAAGTGATGGAATTTAACGCACATCTGGATCATTTGGGATGGCAACTAAAAATGCAGTTTAGTCATACTTGTTTTATAGAAGAAGCCGATAAGGCTATGTATCTGAAGAACAAGTGGATTGAAGAAGATTCAACCAGAGTTATTAATCATCGGCAGTTCTTTCAGGTAGATATTAACGATAGGCCATAATTCATTCCATCCAGTAGAGAGTGGAATTAAGTTTGTGATTTTGTGTTTATGTGTTTAGTATTTGTTTATGTTAAGTGTGTTTAATGTGTGTTTTAATGTTATGAAAGTTTAGTTTTATGTTAGGAATTTTCTCATCCGAGACTATTCAGATTGATAATCTACGTATTTGAAAGTGTTTGTAAGCATTTGTGCATTAATATAAGTGTTTTGTTTGTGTGAAATTTTATGTTATTTAGTGTTGAATTGAATTAGTAAAGATTGGTAAAACTTGAGTGAGAGAAGAGATAAGAGGAAGAAAATAGTATATAAAGTGTTTTGAGATCATAGAGGGTTGGTTGACTTAGGCTAGGAGTGCATTTCACTTAAATGGAAAAAATCAACATTTGTGCACTGGCGTCTAAGCGCCAAAACCCACGCTTAAGCGCTACCTAAACATATAGGCTGGTGCCTAAGCATCGAATCCTTCGCGCTTACACGTAGGTTCATGAAAACTGGTTCGCGAACGATTTTTTTAGTGAGTTTTTAATCCAAAAAACTCCATTTTTTCTCCTTTGCTACCGTCTTCCTCGATTTTTCACAATTTTTAGGCTAGGGCATCACCTATTTTGAAGATCTCTTGGTGGATTCAAGCCAAAATTGTTAGATTTGATCTTCTTAAGGTAAGAGCTTCACTTTTATGTAAAAATTGTTTATTTTCACCATGTATTTTGAGCACAATCATAAGCTACCCGAAAATCACTATTCATGGTAAAAATTTTGGAAAAATTCATGGAAAATGCATAGATTTGTTAGTTTAAGCTTTTAGAAGTTGAGTTTAGTGATTTGGAGTTGATTGTGGAATTTATTTTGAATTTTATACAAATTTTTAGAAAATGGCACCGAGAATGTAAAGAAGCAAGGGGAAAGCTTCGTTTGATTCGAGTAAATTTGTTAATTCGAGAGCTCAGGACAGGGAAAACAATGCACTGCATACAAGAAAACTATTTCTTGAGCCATGTTTTAAAATTCCAGGAGGAGTTGTTGAAGAGTTGATTGTTAGCCGCAAGTGGGAGCAATTTTGTTATTTTTCTGTTGTCGCTGTGATTTTTGTTGTACGAGAATTCTATGTTAATCTCTCAAAGGCTGATGAAGAAGGATTCATAGTGAGGGCAAAATAGTACCATTTTCTCCTAAGGTAATTAATCAATTTTATCGTTTGCCTCCTAGTACTTTGTGTTTTGTTGCAACCTATAGTCCTACAAATGAAAGAAGAGCAAATTTTTCTGCCTCTAAGTTGGATGCTAATGCAAAAGCATGACATTATTTTAATTCTACTCTTCTGCTACCTACAAATCGTTTGAGTGAAGTGACTTGAGAGAGAGCAACTTTGAACTACTGTATTCAGCAGTCCAAGCCTATTGATATTAGAGGATTGAATTATGGAGTTATTATCAGTTTTTCCTTCGATGCTACAACCATAGGTTTGGGATTTGCATCCTTGTTCTTTTCAATATCTGAGCAGGCTGGTGTTAGATATGACAGCTGGGAGGAGATCTTACAGCCATTGAAGCCTATTACCAGTGTGAATGTGAAGACTTATTCACATCAATCTATTTTTAGTTGGAAGGGTAGATTCTCCAGTAGTTCTACTGCCTCTACTTCATGAGCATCTACTTCATATGCTTCTACATCATGGGGTCAGACTTCTGGTTTTGATACTCAGTCATAGCTTATGAAAATAATATTGAATAATGTTATTTATACCAATAAAAAAATGGCAAACTTAGATCATTTCGCAGAGCATATGGATGAGTATATGAGAAGAAGAAGTGATTATGAGGAGGAATACAACACAACTATGGAGCATCTCAATAGAGGTAATCGAGATGTAGTATTTCCTCAGTACCCTAGATACCCACCATATGAGCCTATAGCTGCTTGGTGTGGTGATGATAGTGAAGAGGAAAATGATGCTTAGTTGGATTTGTAGCTCTATTTTTTTTTGTTTTATGTTGTTTTTTATTTATGTGTTATTATGAACTTTGGATGGTGTAGGTATTCTGTACTCTTTTTTGTTGAGTTCTGCTGAGAGTATTGAGACTGCTAGTTTTTGTTATGTTGTGTTTTTTTTTAATATACATTATGTGATGTATTTGTATTTTAGTATTGTTAGAATGTTTTAGTGGTAGTAATTATTGTAATTGTGTTGTTTTGTGTATTTAGTTAGTGTTTGTTAAACTTAAATTTGGAATCTTAGAAAGGTTTAGAATTTAGCTAACTTGTTACTTTAAGCTGCATGTTTAAAATTTTTAATTAACTACCAGTTATTTTTCTTTCTATTGCAGTCATGTTTGTTTGCTAGAATTCTTATTTGTTTTTCAGTTATACTCCATTGCATAGAAATCTTATGAATCTCTGTGTTTTAAATAATTAAAAATTTTCATTAAAATAAATTTTTACTCCTGTTTTTTATTTTTGTACTTGCATATTTAGGATATAAAAAATCCTGCAAGAATACTATAGTTAGTTTTCATTCCTGCTTATTTATATATGATGCTAAATGTTTTATTTCAGTTAAAAATTTAAGTTTGGAGTGGGGAGGGGATGAAAAATTTTAAAGAAACTTAAAATTTTATTTGTTCTCAAATGTGTTTCAAATAAATTTGATTTTGATTTGAAAAATGATTATATATATAAAGTTATATTAGGGAAGTAAAATTTTGATTTTAGAAATGAGTGAGAGAATTTAGTTAAAATTTACAGTAATGAAGAAAAACTTAAAGTTAAAAATTATTAGTGCAGAAAATGTTAAATATAGTTTAACTATCTTTAGTAAGAAAAATTGTATTTTTGAAAAATTTAGTCCTTTTATTTTTAGAACTTAAATTTCTTTTTTGAAATTAATTTTAAAAACTATTATTATGTTTCTTAAGTAAAATAAAATTATCAACTCTTTGTTTTAGGAAAGAAAGAGTGGAATTTAAAACCATTAAAGACCTACACAAATATAGTAATCATTGCCTGAAAAAGAAAATGAAAATGAAAATGAAAATGAAAAGAAAAAGAAAAGGGAGGAGAAGCTTGAGGATTAGTGCTTAATTCAAAATTGGTTCCACATCTCATCTTTTTAAAGTATAAGACTTAAGAAACTCTTAAGCTTAAGAATATAATATAATAAATAAAATTATGCTTAATAAAAAATTTTTAAGTGGAGATAATAAAATGCCTAAATTCTATAATTGGAAAATCTACAATACTTCTGAATTAGATAGGA
This sequence comes from Phalaenopsis hybrid cultivar, assembly GCA_002079205.1. Taxonomy (NCBI): domain Eukaryota; kingdom Viridiplantae; phylum Streptophyta; class Magnoliopsida; order Asparagales; family Orchidaceae; genus Phalaenopsis; species Phalaenopsis hybrid cultivar. The sequence continues at coordinate 118,914 of JXCR01144149.1, read as the reverse complement.
ACTCATATTTTCTTATTTCTTAACATTAAAAATTTCTAAACTTAAGTTTGGTCTCATTTACTAATATTTTTTTTATAAATTGGACTAATATATTTCTAAATCTAAATTTTGGTAACTCATAAAGAAACTCATATACATTATCTACCTATGTTGGTTTTTAAAGATTGAAAAGTCACTTGAGGACAAGTAACTTCTTAAGTTTGGGGGATTTTAATACACCTAAAATATATAGTATTTTTATACACATTTGTATACTTATTTTTTGAGATAATGCGCTTTAATGAAAGGTATTTGTATGTTTTTCTTTCAGGTATATTCAAATGGATGAGAATGCTAAAAGGAGTTAAAATGGGTCAAATTTAGAGCAAAAATGAAGATATGTGCAAAAACGAATTGGGGCACCTAAGCGCCCAAGATTGGCGCCGAAGCGCCAGATGAACCGCAGCTAAGCGGCAAGTACCTCGGGTATAAGCACAAAGTTAGTTACTTGAAGAAATATTTAATTGGAGCGGAATTTTGAAGAGGTGTTTGAAGCAATCCTTGATAAAAATGTGGGAAATAGTCCATGGACATGAAAATTCATTCAATTGGCTTATGAGGAGGCAACTTCTAGAAAATTCATTGAACGGAGACACATTTTTTAAGAGACACCAAGGCACCCCTTGGATTTTTATAAGAAAAGACTTAGATTCTCCAAGATAGGGGGCCAGCAACCATCCACCAAACTTTACCACCGCTGCCGCCACCGCCCATCGCCGTCGCCGACCACCTTTATTTTAGTCTTTTTTTTAGTATTAGTTTGTATTGTGAGAGAAGGAAGGGAATTCAAAGGAACTTCAAGACATTTGGTGGAGAGAATTTGAGATAAGTATTTATTTTTGTGTTTACATTTGGTTTTAATTTAGATTTCATGTTTGTGTGCATGATTTCTACTTTTAAACTCATGTGTGATTGTGTTTTCTCCATGAATTCTGAGTAGTTTTCTTTATGTTTTTCCTTAAAATGATAAGTGATTAAATGTTCAAAGAAAGTTGTGTGAAGTATTAGTCTTCAATGTTGGAACAAGCTGTGATGATTCAAAACCTTGCACTTCATTTAATTCTTAATTTGGCCAATTAAAATGTTAAAACATAGTTGTGAGAACATGTAAGATCTGAGATGGTATTGTCTCAGTCAACAAATGGTTGGAATCACATATTGATTTCACGAATGAGAATGTAGTTCATGGGGTTGAGTGCAAATAAATAAGAAGATATATTTTCATGGGTGTAGAATTAGAGAATTTTAGAGTGATAGGCTAAAGCCCCCAATTTGATTTATAGTTTTAGGTTTTGATACGAGATGTTAGTCCCCAAGTGGAGGGAGAAGAGGGAACTCTAGAGTGAGAGCTAATATCTTCCCTGCCTAGCCGGTCTTCAAGAGTACTAAAAATATTGATTAGCTAATATTCTTTATAGCATCTCTAGTAAGGGTAAGGAAAATTATTGCTCCTATTTGGCACAACACATTTAACATACTTCCATAATTGAATTTTTTATTTATCACTGATTCATGATAAAGAAAAAGATATTTTATCTAAATTGCCTTCATCTTGCAAGTATTTTAATTAAGTTAATTAATTGCTTACTTTATTTTCAATTATCAAAAATCACAAGAAGAATCGAACTTTTATTTCTATTATAGCATCTTATATTTGAGTAAAAAAAATATAGTGCTAAGTATTTTGTATTTAAATCCAATCCTCCTTGTGGGTTCAATTTTTGTGACTTAATTAGAATGTTCTATACTACTTGATAATGATATATATACTTGTGTAGTATCCCATATTGAAATATTATAATTGCATTCTTATTTGCTTCATAGTGAAAAAATTACCTAGTCTTTGCTTTGGATCAAGTTTTTAGTGTTGTTGCAAATTAAGAATAACTATTAAGGAAATGAATCATATAATCACATACATCGCATTTTACATCTATCTATATAGAATGTCGGGACCACGTACTCATCAAACAATACACTTCTCAGCCCATAAAAAGTATTGATCCGATCAGCAGTAAATTCAACTTGTTTACCTCTAACTATTATGTGGTCATCATCAATGAACCTCAAGTTGGAAGAAAACTCCTGAATCATGGGGAAAATTGCTACTTCAATGAAGTAGCATAATATTTCCCAATTTTTAGGAAGGATTAACCTTTTGATCTCACCACCCGAGTTTGCAAATGCCCGTTCTTGGATCAATCTTTTGGTCTCCATTTGTGTATTGTAACTATGTTGGGCTTTGAAGTTAACAAATCTTCATGAATAAAAATCCTTGGACAACCTTCCTCTCTTAACTCGGGGAGCCATTGGAAATTCTACGAAGATCCAAATAAACTCCAAACAAATTACTAAATCAAAAATCTAACTCTTCAAGCAAGCTTATTTGGTAAGAAACTTTTCACCATGAGTTTTCTTCAAGCTTTTTCAATAAAAATCCCATATTTTGAATATTCCATAATGTAGGATAAATTCATGGTGAAAATAAAAAATTTCTAAGTTAAAGTGGAGCTCTTACCAAGAGAAGATGAAATCTATGAATTTTAGCCTCCAAAATGTTCTCTACCATCGTAAAAAAGAAGCTAGGTCAAGGTTTAGATGTAGGAGACGACCCAAGTAATGAAAATAGAGCTTGTCCGTGCGATTTTGCGATTGGTTAGGTGATCTGGTGTGTTTAGGTCTTTGGCGCATCATGCGCCAGCGCTCTGTAAGTTCGTGCATCATGCGCCAGCGCTCTGTAAGTTTGTGCATCATGCACCAGAGCTTAAATTAACCATATTTTGGTTTCTGTGGAAATCTGCTCCATACCGTCTTACGTCAACATCTAATTAGCTCAAATAAATATTTCTAAGCATACATAAACATCATTCTAACACCAAACTTTTACAAACAACACAAAACTCACATTTATATATATAATCTGCACTAATACAAACTAACAGTTTTCAAGCCAACAAAACATCAAATTCAATGTTCTAAAGCAAGCTAATATCCTAACACTGAAATCTAAACATCAAAATACAAAGCATAAACATAATGGTGCAACAATAGAAAGGAAATGCAATCTAACTTAACAAACTAACACAAACAGTACTAAACAAAACATTTCGTGCATAAATTAAGTTCAAACATCTTCTTCACTCTCGTCCGCCAAGATACCTCTCATCGATTGGTAGTGCACATACAGGTTGTAGAAGGGTCGATATGGAAACTCATCAGTTGAATCCTCTCCAATCCATGAATGTTTCTTGAACATACGTACCAAACTATCTTTAATACGCCTAGTATGTTCAAAATCTTCCTTCAGTCTCCAATCCAGATGATCCAACATTTCAAAAATATTCTCAATCACATGCATAAGATTTTGCACCTCTTTCTTTATCTACTTGATTCTCTTCAAAAGTGCATTCGAATTATAGTAGGGCTGAATAGGCGATGAATTTTGGGATTCCTAGCCATCAGCACATTCATATCATTTTCATCTCCCATTCCAGTACAACTGCAATAGACTTTAGGATCCATTGGTTTTGAAAGAAGAAGCACTTTTTCCCAACTTTCATAAGGTACTTGTGATTGACTGCATAGTAGGAAAATAGTGGATGGATGTTCAAGTCCAATTGCAAATCAATTCACAATAAAACCCAAAACAAATTAAACAATTATGGCTCCAATATCAGCAGGTTTTTTGGTTTGAATACAATAATTTAAAAAAGCGTTCTCCTCAGTTACCTTACTGATATTCATGGTGGGCAGTAATTTTAATGTAATAAAGAAGTGTCATACCTTAGAAGTATGATTTAACAATGATGATGAAAAACTTACATTCCCATCATCTCTGGCGTCCTAATTCGCATCTTCATCCGTAAGGTATCGGTAGAGTTCATTCACATTGTCTCTCATAGCTATAAAATTAGTATAATGACGAATAGACACATTCTCAATCATTAACATATCGTTTATTCTTAAAGGAGTGAACTGCACAAACTTGCCTCGCACATAGACTATTCCTTGGTTGATCCCATGAAGATTTGCATAAAACTCTTTCATCACTGAGATGCCTACAGCAGTAGTAGTGTAGCAAAGAACTTCCCAGTGTATCTGCAAAATAATCTCTTCCATCCAAGTATTCGGTGCGTTGAATCCTTGATTCACAGATCCCCTTTCTTTAATTAACCTCTTCTTCACTAGAACTCAATCATGTAATTCTTGGGCATCAAAACAGACAAACTTTCTTTGGTTGAAAATTCTAAATCTTGTAGTATTTTTGGAGTGGGAAGCCATTGGATTTGAAATCTAGTGGGTTTTCCCTCGTTTTCCCCCTTAAAACAGACTTAGGATTTAGTTTTTAAGAGTTATAAGGAGAAGAAAAGCCAAAAATTGCCTTTTGAAACATTTAAATCATTTTCGTTGTCGCGGCGCATCATGCGCCAGTTCTCTGGAATTCAGCGCATCATGCACCAGTTCCAAAAACAACACGATTTCAATTTCGATCCAATAAATTCTCAATTTTTTTTATAAAATTAGGCAAATAAAGATGTTTCTATATATTTTTCTCAAATACTCAAACTTCATAAAAACATAAACATAAATATACATAAAATATGTCAAACACAAAAAACTCAAAAACAAACTAAATAACGATTCATATGGGTTGTCTCCCACAAAGCGCTTGGTTTAATGTTGTCAGCTCAACATTCCCAATTTCATTTTGGCTGACCCAATATTACGGTTTCTTTTAAAGCTGGTCTTTGACCACCAAAATATGGTTTCAATCTATGCCCATTCACTTTAAATATTTTTTCAGCCTTGGGATCTTCAATATTAACTGATTCATAGGGATAGACTTTTATAACTCTAAATGACCCTTTCCACCTAAACTTCAATTTTTAGGAAATAATTTCAAATTTTTATTGTATAATAAAACTTCCTGACCATGTTTAAACTCTTTTTTTATTATCTTTTGATTATGCCATTCTTTTATCTTTTTCTTATAAGTCCTTGCATTATCGAAAGATTCATTCTTAATTTCCTCAAGCTCATTAAATTGTACTAATTTTTTCTCACCAACGTCTTTCAAATTGAAATTGAATTTTTTTATAACCCAATAAGCTTTATGCTCCAATTCTTTTATGTCCTAAAAATTAATCTACATGGAGACATTCCTATAGGTTTCTTATAAGCAATCATGTATGCCCATAATGTTGTATCTAGATTAATAGACCAATCCATTTTATTAAGATTAACACTCTTTTCTGAATTTCTCTTAATTTCACGATTAAATACTTCTGCTAAACTACTAGTCTGGAGATGATAAGTAGTTACAATTTTATGCATTATATTATATTTTTTCACCAATCTTGCAACTGTTGCATTCCTAAAATGAGATCACCTATCAGTAATGATTACTCTCGACATTCCACATCTTGCTAAAGTGATTGCTTCAATCCATTTTGAAACATAATCCATAGAAATCAATATATATATATATTTATATTTCCAAATGAAGGTATAAATGGTCCCATAAATCCAATCTCCATGCATCAAAAATTTCAATTTTCAAATTAAAATTTAGAGGCATTTCATTTCTTTTTGAAATATTACCTACTCTCTGACACCAAGCACATGTTTATATAACAGATTTTTGTGGGCAGGTCAAAGGTAGCAACTTCACTAGGCTTCTTGGCAAAAGGTTGCTAAACCTACCATGGCTGGAGGTATAGGTTTTAAGGGGCTCCAACAACTCATCCAGATCAATCTCTGTAAAATGTGGATAAATTTCAAAGCTCAAACATCTCTTTGGGCTAAATTCATGAAGGGTAAGTATTATAAGGGTCAGCACCCCTCTCTCATCATCAGGAAATTGGGTAACTCCAGGATTTGGGTTAACATGCTTAGAGTAAGGCATCTTGTTGAGGATATGTATATTGGGGATTTAGGGAATGGTAAGGTAAATTTCTGGTTGGATCATAGGTGTCACGTGGATTGGCTAGGTGCTCCCCCTCCTGACTTCAATCCACAACTTTCTGTGGATGATTTTCGGGAGGGTGACTCCTGGTCAATATCCAAGCTCCAGTCCATTTTACAAGAGCCTCATCTCTCTCAAATTACCAAAGTCAACTTTGATAAGAGCAAGAAGGACAAAATTATATGGCATAGTTTTATTAATCTAGGTTTGACTAAAGCTATTTAATCTAGGCTTTTCTGCTGGGACCGGGTCCCTTGGGGAGAAGCCATATGGAACAGATTCCTCTCTCCCTCTATGTCTTTCTTTTATTGGAGATTCTTCAACAGATTATTGCCCACTGATGATATACTCAAATTAAATGGAATGAGATGGCCCTCTAGATGTTATCTCTGTCAACAGAATGAGGAAAATAACAACCATCTCGTCTTCAACTGTAAGTTTGCTTAAGAGGTATGGAAAGACTTTTTGACTATGCTTAAGGTGGATGGTTTTGTATTGGATTGGTCCATTCTCAAGTTGGGTGGCACAGCTAGAAGAGAAGTTACTGTGAATCTATTCCTTTTATTGTTGCCTGATTTCTTTGGATGAGCAGAAACAACACAAAACATGAGGACAAATACATCCAGCACTACAAGGTCACCAGTAATACGGAACCAAATAATACTCCTNTATCTTTTAACCATTTCATGGTTTCAAAGCTTCTGCTCGACAACTTTGTTTCTCCAACCCTTCACTTACCTCCTCATTTCCAACCCTTCACTTACCTCGTCATCACTGAAATCCTAACCCTCCATAAAAAAACATAGCCAACTACTTCCAGAGTCTTCTACCTAGCATATATAATACCTTGTATCTCAGACCAGATAATCTATAATACATAAATCACTCTCTTTTCTAGGCATTTTATCCTTATATAACACATCTTTTGATTATTGTCTTATCATTCAACCAATTCGAGGTATCCGAGCTTCTGCTCAGCAACTTTGTTTCTCCAACCCTTCACTTACCTCCTCTTCCCTGGAAAGACATCAGTGGGTCTGGCATGGAGAACTTTGATACATCATCAATGAATGAGGGACTTGCTTTTCTCATTATCAAAGAATCCCCAATCCCTCCCTCTTAAATTTCTCATGTCTAACATTAAAACCGGGACAAACACTTCTCTCACAACTAAGAACTACCTATTATGGCATTCTCAAATTCTCGGAATAGCTAAGGCTGATGGTTTTGAAGGTTTCTTTGATGGCTCCATACATCAAACCCAAAAGGCTAATACAAATTCTTCTGGCATACTCATCCCTAATCAAGCTCATACTATGTGGATGCTCCTAAATCGAAACTTAGCTGAAGCACTGTTCTCCAAAGTTTCCTCCACCGTCCTACCATACGCTCTAAATTTTGAGGCGCGCTCAAAATTCTGGAGCACCTCAGCCAGGACGCCGCAAGCTACCAACTGGTCAATGAAGATTCAACTCAATAATGAGCTCAACAATGTGTCCATCAAGTGACTCAATGACACGATATCCCACTCACATTAAAATGCTTGTTGACAATATATTTGCAACTCGATCAACTATTGATATCAAAGACATCATCCTCTACATTTTCAAAGGCTTATTGCAAATCTATCAAGTTTTTGAAACATTCTTCCGCACTAAACTAACTCTAATTAGCCTTGAGGATCTCTACTCCCTTCTCTGCAATGAAGAAATCAACATCTCCAAAGACCAACCATCATATTCTGCTATCGTTGATCAGCCTACAAAACTCTATATGCAACGAGGCAGGGGACACTCCAACTCTCAGAGGACGAAGCTGTAAGAACCACAATATTTCACCCCATTCCACCGGAGTTCAACAACAATACAACAAATATAAGAACTGTAATTTGTTAGATATTGTTGAGATTTAAATCTTTTGTTAAGGGTTCTAATTGTAAAAAGAAAATATAGAAGAAGTCTAGGGGTTATTTGTAATAAGTTTGTAAGGCTCTATAGAAGCCCAACTCATGAATGAAGAAAAAATAATTTTTACCAAAATACTCACTTCTTTATGGTATTAGAGCCCTAACTTTACCAACCGGTTTACCAACCGGCTGCTATCGTAAAGCGGATCGGCGTGGATTGGTGCAAAGACTCGAAACTCCAGTGACTGGGAAGGCAATGACGGGAGCGTGGGTCTCCGAGAAGGCAACGACGCGATTAGGGTCGTTGGGAAGGCAACAATGTGATCGCGGCTCTTTGAGAAGACAACGAATAGATCACGACTCACTGGGAAGGCAATGAAAGGATCGCGACTTCTTGGTAAGGAAACCAACAAATAGCAGCTCTCTGGAAAGGCAACTACGGGAGCACGGCTCACTGAGAAGGTGATGAAGGGACAGCATCTTGCTAGGAAGGCAACTAGTAGATCACGACTTGCTAGGAAGGCAATGAAGCAGCATAAACGCTCGCGATATGGTTGCGATTGCAACAAGCTAGGAAGTCCAAGACGCACTCGGGCGTGCCCGGACTGAACCGACGACGCCTTCGGCTGCTGGATCATCATAGGAGAGAATTTTGGTTCTACATGTGTGAGAGACCGACGAAAGCTAAGGAATTGTTAAATTGATAATGTCAAGAAACTAGATAGAGTAGAAGGTACCAGTTTGGAGCTTCTAGAGAAAAAAAACCTGTCGTTCTAAAGGTCATTGGTCGGGCTCATTCAGAGAGCTAGTGTGCCGATAGGAACTGCTACCTCAAAACATGCTTCTATACAAGTGAACGTTTCTCTTCTATGGATTTGAAACTTGATGGACTAGCCACATCATTGGTCGGGCTCATTCAGAGAGCTAGTGTGCCGATAGGAACTGCTACCTCAAAACATGCTTCTATACAAGTGAACGTTTCTCTTCTATGGATTTGAAACTTGATGGACTAGCCACATCATTGGTCGGGCTCATTCAGAGAGCTAGTGTGCCGATAGGAACTGCTACCTCAAAACATGCTTCTATACAAGTGAACGTTTCTCTTCTATGGATTTGAAACTTGATGGACTAGCCACATCATTGGTCGGGCTCATTCAGAGAGCTAGTGTGCCGATAGGAACTGCTACCTCAAAACATGCTTCTATACAAGTGAACGTTTCTCTTCTATGGATTTGAAACTTGATGGACTAGCCACATCATTGGTCGGGCTCATTCAGAGAGCTAGTGTGCCGATAGGAACTGCTACCTCAAAACATGCTTCTATACAAGTGAACGTTTCTCTTCTATGGATTTGAAACTTGATGGACTAGCCACATCATTGGTCGGGCTCATTCAGAGAGCTAGTGTGCCGATAGGAACTGCTACCTCAAAACATGCTTCTATACAAGTGAACGTTTCTCTTCTATGGATTTGAAACTTGATGGACTAGCCACATATCTAAGTTGGTCAGGTCGGAATAGTCTTCTCTAGTAGGGAAGAGACTAAAGAGATATCTGATGAGAGTCAAGCCAAAGAGCGACAATGTTAAGTGGGATAAGTAGACAACCGCTGATGCCTTGTTTTACTCCTGGCTACTCAATTCAATGACCCCATCGATTGTCTCATCAATGGAAGACATTTGAAAGGTGAGTGACAATTGGGCGAAGCTGAAGTAGATTTATGCTTGAGCTGAGAACAACATGATGATGCTTCAAATTCAACATTAGATAGAGACAAAAGTTCAGGGTGATAGATCGATTCAGGAGTATTCCATATACCTGGAGGGTCTGTAGGTAGATTTTGATTACTTCTCACCAATGTCAACTTATGGTGATCTGGGGTGTAAAAAGAGGGAAATCTTTGCACAAATGAGTATTATGCAATTTTTAGCTCATCTGAACCCGACATTTAATCTGAGGAGATAAATCCTCCTAGCACAGGCAACAATTCCTTCATTGGATGAGACCATCACCACGATGATACAAAAGAGTTACATGAGGCTACAGTCTGAGCCAAGTAAACTTCAAGTACGGGATCAGATTTGGCTACCTCGAGCTCGGATAAGACAGGTGGCAAGAGGGAAACCGACAGGTGCGATAGCTCTAAAAAAGTGGACACCCGAGGAAGCCTTGTCCAAAACCATGCAAGGAGAGAGACACGTGGACAAACAATTTAGAGGTTGTAGTGGTAATCGTGGGGGCACAAAAGGAGGAAGAGAGGGCTACCAGAAAAATCTAATGGTAACCGAAAATGAGGGAAAGACGGGTGGTCTTCATCGATGAGAAACACGAGTTACGGAATATGTCGAAGAGGAAGCAGAGAGTGACAGGTGATGTGACTTGGGATGCATCCATCCTTTGAGTGAGTGAGGATCTTCTTCGGGAGGAACTTGGTCAACAAGGGAACAAGGTGTCTCTTCTCCTATGCTAAAGAAGAGCTTCATCCTAGCTTTGGGAAGGATTACCGGAGCATCGCCGAAACTTCGCTAGAGCTCAGAACCTCGCAGTAGCCTAGTCATCTCTCCTACCACTAGGAGAGCTTCGTCCAGATCGAACGTCAGACATCGATCAACCACCACAACAGTGAGATTCCCTAAAGCCCTTAGCATTTTCTTTCTTAGCCAGCCTTATGATGTTTGTAGAAAGCGCTAGGTTTATGTTGTTGATTTTTTAAGAGAACCCATAGATTAGGAAGCACATTCGTGGTCAAATCCTTTGTGAATCCGAGTGACTTCTCGTTATAAACCCTACATCTAAATCCTAGTGGGTTGGAATCCCAATTTTTCACGGCTTTGGATAGTTAGATCTTGAAGAATGAGAAAAGTTTTAGAGCTAGCCCATCCTATAAGATCGTGGAGGTGCTGCAAGGCGAAAAAGGCTTTGTAGCTAATTCATTCTACAAACAGTGAAGAACACTGCTAGTTATGCTCACTCAGTCAAATGTACTCGAGATATACAAACTCATGCCTCTATATCCATCAGAAGGTTACCAGAAATGAATAGCAATTTCTGGTGCATCTCGACATGTGACAGGTGTCGCTTGGGACCTCTCTTCTTATACTCACCTAGAAATTTCAGAGAAAATTTAGATTGCAACAATTTTATGATTGTCCCATGTTTTATATGCTACTTCATTTCCAATGAATTTTGTATTCATTAGTGTTATTACACTCCAACTAAAATGTGTTGTTTTATTTGATATTTCAAATGTGATTTTTCAATAGAATGGAGCTGGTTGGAGACTTGGGACTGACACATGGCAAAGTGAACTCTGGTACATAGATAGAGAGGAGATTGACTCAACCTTGACATCTATATTGAAAATGCTGACGCAAGAGGATCTGACTAGACTGTGGAGGGTGTGCTACTGCTATATCACAGGCGCATAAGAGACTCACAGTTTAGTCTATTATGCTATTTGTATCGATCATTATATGAAATAACAAATAAACAAAAATTGATGTTTGTGAATTTGGTAAGCACATCATAAGCTCTTATGTTACCTCTGGTAATAGAAGTTCTTATGTTTTTTATTTGGTGCATTCAAATGTGAGACCTTGTTCTACAACTTGGATGAATGGTTATAGATATTTTATAACTTTCATGATTGTTTCTCATGTTACTGAGTTATATATACTGAGAAACAAAAGTGATGCTCTTACCTTCCTTAAAGAATTTCACAGAGCGATTGAGATTCAAAACGATGCAGCAGAGAAGGTATTGAAGTCTGATAATATGACAAAATATACCAACAATACGTTTGGTGAATACTGGTCAGTCTAAGGGATAGGACATCAAACCACATATTCATACACAACGACACAAAAAGGAAAACCAGAAAGAAAGAATATACACCTTCTAGAGTAATATGCGAGTAATTTTGTTTTTAAGTTACACTAATATTTCATATTTTTAAACATATCCGTGCTTGCACTTTTTCACCTCATGTCTTATGATGATGAAATTAAATCACATATGATTCTTCATATCATTAGTCATAAAAAATGCAAGTTAAATATTATTATCTTAATAATTGCATAAAAGTTTATTCTAGAGATATATCAGACTATTGCATGACTCTTATGTTCTCTAGTAGATATGTATATGTTCGCTTATGCATGACTAGATGTACATGTACTTCACTATTAGAATTCTAGTAAAGGTGCATCAATCTCATTAGCGCTTGACCTTAGATATTTTTAGTAGATAAATATAAGTTGTTTCATATGAAAGTAATGTAGGTCTTGATAAATAAAATGATATTACTGTATACATAAATGCTTATATGTCAATGAAAGACTTTACCCCATTATGGTACAGGTAGAGAATGCTAATGTATAGGTAAGGCACTTCAAAGTACCTGCACACACATGGATATTATCATATCACCCAATACAATTATGATGTTTAGATCGCTAACCGCTCTGCTGAAGGGAGGATATCGATAAAGAGCGAGTAGGCACATTTTCGCCTCGACAATCGTGTAAAATAGATCACGAATCACTGTGCCGATAGGATAATCTGTGTCAGATGTGTGTTAGGTTACGTTTTGATGGTGCTCTTATGACGAATATAAAAATTAGGAATATAAAGTAAAGTAAAATAAAAGCAAACATTTGTAGAAATTCTATATTTCTCTCAAAAGCAAATATCATGAATATATGCTATAATATAACATATGAATTTCAAGAAAATATTAGGAGAAACCGGCAAGCATACTATTTTTTTTTCCTCGAGTTATTGTAGATAAATCATTATGTTGTTTTAGAATGTTTTCATTTAAAATCTGCACTAGAAGGTGAGTTCTGGAAGAGATTATGTTTATAGAAGACAACAAGCATTTAGAAAGGTAAAATTCTATTTGGTTAATTAAATTACTTCTTTTAGTGGCTTTATTCAATTAATATGTGGATATTAAAATGTGAGTGATAGAAATAAAATGAGAGAAAATGTAGTTTCATGGACCAACCGTCGGTTCCAACGTTAATTAACTATAAGCCATAGATTGAGTCACGATAATCTACTACCTGAACTATCACTAAATCAATTTGTCCCTTCACTAGCCCCATTAATAACCCAATTCACTCACCTATTTCGTCCTCACTCTTAATACAATCTCTCAACCCACACTAACCTCTCAACCAAATCATGAAAAGGACACAAGATCCAAAATCAGTTCCTTAAAGACTACCTACATCATTAATTTACTAAAACATTAGGCTATGACATTGAGCCTCTACCCCACAACCGAGCTACGAAAAGTACTCATTAAAGGTAAGCAATGCCTCAAGAATTTCATGCTTTCAACAACAATATACTTGGACAATTATTCCTGTAGCATCCAACCAACTTGTCCCATTCAGTAAGTGGGCATACAAACTCAAACGCAATGTTGGTTGATCAATTGCTCGATATTAAGCATGTCTAGTTACTCAAAATTTTCAACAGTAATCAGGTCTCAATTATACTAAAATCGTCAATCCAGTGGCCAAGTTACCTATCATTCAAGTTTTTCTAACCGTTACTCTCCATCATTAGCAGTCTATCCTTTAAATTGATGTTTCTAATGCTTTCTTACACGTTAATCTCAATGAACTATTGTATATGCACAAACCTTTAGGTCATTAAGGTTCTCAAAATCCTCACTATGTATTTCTCCTGAAAAATATTATATATGACCTCAAACAAGCTCCACATTAATGGTTCAACACCTTCATAAGTCACTTAAACTTGGTTCTTAAATCATGTCAATACCTTCCTCCTTATCATAATGGCAACATCAGCTTATAACTCCTTTATGCCGATGACACTCTTTTAACTATAAATTCCTTGCATTCACATTCAACCAACTCACGGTCTATTCATCAGGCAAGCTCACTACACTACAACCTTCATCACTAAAGTAGGTCTACATGATTGTAAACCCCTCTACAACCCTTTACACACCACCATCAAATCTTCCCCATAATCTTCGCAACCCTTTGATGATTCAGCTTTATTTTTGGCAACTCATTAACTCTCTACAGTATGTCATAGTAATTAAGCCTGGCATAGCCTTTGTTGTCAATACTCCATGCCAACATGTCCATCATTCTATCTAGCTCCACTATTAGCTATAAAAAAAGACTTATGTGGTACCTCAAAGGGATGTTGCAGCTTGGTCTTCCTCTTCAGAGGTTCCCTCATCCTCCACACCTATTATGACTCCATCTGGGGCATTGATACCACTGATCATCATTCCACTACTGGGCAATGTTCCTTTCTATGTAAAAACCCCACATCATGGCAAGTCAAAAAGCAACCCACAATCACGTGATCCTCTTTCACCAATGTAATCCGGTTCTGTCTTCACTGTAAAATCTCCATCAAGCACCCCACCATCATTCACTGTGACAACACATCCGCCAAAGCTTTCTCCAAAAACAAAGTAATTCACATTCGGATGAAACACATCGAGCATGCTTATCACTTAATCAAAGAAAGTATAAAATACGAGATCAATGTTATCTACAACAGCAAACAAGAGCAACTTTTCCACTGTATTATCAAATCTCTCCCCACACCTTGGTTCCTTATCTTACACGACAAGCTAACACTTAGTCACCGAGATATCAACATAAGGGGATAATAGAGATAGCACACCTGAATGTACAAATGGAACATAAACTATAGTTGATCCCAAAATAGTGGACATTAGATCACAAATAATCAATGCAATCCCATCCCTCTATTAGAGGCATAACCAATTGCTTCCAGAGTCTTATATCTACCTTATATAACACCATGTATCTTAAAACAACTATTGAAGAATACAAGAATCATTCTCTTTACTCAAGCACTTTATCTTTAGTTATACACAACTTCTTTTGATTACCTTGTTCTTATCTTTCAGCCTTTTTTCAGTTTTAATATGATCATCATAATCATTAACTTATCTAATCATTTGTATACGCTTAATGAATTTTAACTCCATTCATTCGATGGAGGGTTTCTTCCTCGATCTTCTAATCGAATTACTATTGTCCACTTATTTATCAACATTTTTTTGTTACTTATTGCTCAAATTTATATCATGTATGTTTTGATGTTCACTATATTAATTTTGGCATAGTTAGCACAAATTTGTATAACTCACTTCACATTACCAATAATGATGGCTTCACATCAAAAGAAAAGCACATTTCAAACCTATTTTTAAATTTTAGAATAATGTCATGCTTTAGCTGTTTTAAAAATAGCATAATGTACAGCAACAACAACAACAAAACCTTTATCCCACTAACTGGGGCCGGCTACATCAATCCCTTTTCTCCATTGTGTCCTATTTAGTGTCATATTTTAATTTAATGCTAATAAATTAAGATCTTTTTTTATACAATATGCCCAAGTCTTCCTAGGTATACATTTGCCTTTCATAAGGTAAGTCGAATCTAAAACATATACTCTTCTAATCGAATCATCAGACGATCGATGTTTAATGTGACCAAACCATCTAAGATGAATCCCTCTAATTTTGTTCGTCTTTGGAGCTACACCAACCCTATCACAGATATTTTCATTTCACATTTTGTCTTTAAGTGTAAAGTCACTCATCCATCGAATCATTCTCATCTCGGCAACACTTAACTTAATTTCAAGCTTCTCTTTTGAAGGCTAACATTCAACGCCATAGAGCAATGCAGGTCTCACCACCATCTTATAAAATTTTCCTTTCAGTCTAAGTGGTACTTTTCTATCACAAGATAGGCCCGAAGCATTCCTCCACTTCAACCAACCAACATGAATTCTACTAATAGCATTCCCATCAATATCACCATCAGCTTGAACAATAGACCCAAGATATCTAAAGCGTTCAAACCTTTTAATAATTTGATCAACCATAGTTACATCTCTAGCACTAGAGTTACTACTATTAAAATTACATTCCATGAATTCAGTTTTAGTTCTACTCAAACGAATGCCTTTAGACTCCAAGGTAGACCTCCATAATTCAAGTTTTTCCTAAGCTTTTCTCTCGTCTTATCCACGAGAAGGATAACATCAGTAAAAAGCATACACCAAGGTACATACTCCTATAATTGTCCAGTAAGACCATCCATAAATAAAGCAAAAAGATATGGGCTTAAAACCGATCCTTGATGTAAACCAACATAAAAAGGAAAATATTTGATCAATCCTCTTATTCGAACACAAATAACAACGCTTGCATACATATCTTTGATGACTTGAACACAAGTCATATCAACACCTTTTTTCTCAAGAACTCTGCAAAGGATATCTCTTGAAACATTATCGTAAGCTTTTTCTAAATTAATAAAAAATATATGTAGATCCTCCTTATTATCTCTGACCTTCTCCATCAAATCTCTCAATAAATGTTTAACTTCCATGGTGGACCTGCCAGGCATAAATCCAAATTGATTATGAGAAATCTTTGTAATACGTCTTAATCTATATTCAATTACCCTCTCCCATAATTTTAAAGTATGACACATCAACTTAATTCCTCAATAACAATAGCATAATGTAGAATTACAAATTGCAAATTGCAGAGAAAAAATTTAACTTCTAATCGAGAGATAAACCCAATATAATTAAGCATCTAAATTAATTGCACAATTTTAAGTAATTCACATATTTTTACATTTTGTGGCCGGCACAGATCATCAAAGGTAATGCTTTAAATTTTGTTGCCAACACAAAAAACCAAAGGTAAGAGCTTGCCAATAATCAACCATAGCTAATGGTAATAGGCCAAAGAATAACAAATGATGCGCTATACTTCTAATCAACCACGGTATCATAAACCTTTGTAGCAATAATACCTATTCAAAAGAAAGTCGAAACAACAATTGGATATAAGTGTTAAGAGTAACTGGTGAAATCACAGAACCTTATCAAGAAAACTAGAATGCCTACGACAAAAGGAAGAGAAGGTAATGACTACGACATGTAAGGCTAAAACTACTTTTTCTTGGGTTATGTATAGCATTGGAAAAACAAAGGTAAGAGAAAAGGCGGTGATGCAAGCACCTTCTATGTACAAAAACGAAGTATTCATCAAGAAATTAGACTTAGTACAACAAGTCCATTACCAAAATCTTAAAAAATAAAGGACATTTCTTTTCTACCTCTGAAACTATGGACAACACCATGCCCATCAACGATTCTTACTTTAGAATCTGCAGAAGTGATCATTACTTTTTTTGGATCTTCAGGAGAGAACTGAAATGACAACAAAGTAATGTTATTAGGGGTCCATGGATATGATGAATGATAAAACACAAAGAGATCTAACCTGTAATGCAGTAATTCGCTTTCCAGCAGATTTCCTTCTGCCCTCAATGCAGAATTGTGTATCGAACCTGATGCTATTACCTGTATATACCCAAAACATCAAAATAACTGGGTGAGTTAAACAATAAAAACAATATTACCACATAAACATGATTTAACAAAACCAAAAAAAATAGCAACTCATGGCATACACTGAAGTCAATTAAAATAGAAAGGAAAAAAGAAAGGCCAAATGTAAAATGTAAAATACCATAGTCATAAAAGCGGCAATTTCCATTAATGGAGCCAACAACAAATCCCTGTACCAATAAAAAGAAATTTTGCAAGCATTAATAGATCATAAAGACATAATAGCACTAATAAACAATTGCATTACAAATTGTTGCAGATAATTTCTATAGAGGAATACTTGTTAGAAAGCAACCTTCCCATCTGGTCGACAACACAACGAAGTAACAATATCACGTATGTCAACCCAATCAACCACCTGATTTTCAGAGACACCCCAAATGCGAACCTTTCCATCAATAGAGCCACTTACGAAGTATCTCTCGTCAACAGGATTAAATTGAATGCAAGTCACTGG
>JXCR01144149.1:68036-84210 GCA_002079205.1 Phalaenopsis hybrid cultivar | reverse complement strand
TATATATATATATATATATATATATATCCGTGTGTGTGTGTGTGTGTGTGTGTGTGTGTAAGAGGGAGGCGACAATGTTTCTCAATGGAGATTTTCGAGCAATTTCCGGCACTAATGCCTTGTGTCGTAGTTTTGATGGTGTGTTGAACATGGTACCCTCGGCTGCACCCTATGTTTTTCTGATCCTAGTTGTTTTGGTGGTGTTATTGGATGGATCTCCACTGTTTTGTGATGTATTTTGCAACAACTTCCGACTTCTCTTGCTAGTGGTAGTTTTTACTGTTCCATTGGTTATAATGAACCCCCTTACCTCTTGCCCCTGAGCTACCTATTCCCATTGCATTTAATTCAAATGCTATTGGCTTTAATACTCGAAAGAAGGCTTCCTATGCTAATGTGCTTGGTCAATTTGACTATCCTATTAACTTTGATAAATTGGTTTCCCCCAGCTTTGCCATGATACTTTGGAAGGTAAATGCAACTGTTATTTTGTTAAAACGAGTGGAATAAATGGGGAAAACATGCATTATTTGTTTCTGAAGCTGAATCATCCCAACTAGTGGAACCCTTAAAGTTTGCCCTTGTGGGTAAGTTTCAACTTGGTCACCCCAAAATGGAGCTCATCAGGAAATGCTTTGAAGACCTAAAATTTGTGGGAGATTGGAAGGTTAAAGAATTTTATGGAAGGCATGTTATGATTCATCTGACCAAAGAAAAGGATTATGAGTTTTTTTTTCCAAAAAATACATGAAGTTTGAAGGGCAAAATATGAAATTACTTAAGTGGTCCCTTGACTTTGAACCTAATCAAGAGCCACCAATTGTCCCCATTTGGTTTAAATTTCCTGGTCTCAAAGTCCACCTCTTCAATCATCGAATCCTCTTCTCACTTGGGGTCATCTTAGGTAGACCAATGAAGCTGGATGTTTCCACTCTCAATCTCACGAGACCCTCAACTGCTAGAGTACTAGTTGAAAGGGATATTACCTTACATGATGTGGAGGAAATATGGATTGGAACTACTCATAATGGTTATTGGCAGCATGTGGTGATGGAGCAAAGGCCTTACTACTGTGGAGCTTGTAGAATGTTTGGTCACACCGTTGATAAATGCTTTAGAGCACATCCTGAACTCAAAACTACCCCCTAGTTCACTTTGTTGCTCCCCCTACACAATCTACTAAAGTTCAAGTTATTAACACTAAAGTTGCTCAACAACAAGCCGATACAGATGATCCCAATCAAACCAATGTTGAAGCAGTCCTGGAACATAATGAGACTAGGGGTAACATGGCCCAAAATCTCACTTTTGAAAATTATAATAACTTGCTTGATGTTGTGGATAATCATCTAATGACATTTTCTCTCCTAGTCGTGGAAAGGATGGATCAACTCAACTACTCTAGGAATTGGAGAATTCAGCTAAAGGGGAACCTCAATCCTCTCCTCTCAATTCTAATAACCAATCCTTGCAGCTTCTTGAATTTCTTCTAGTAGCTCTGAAAAATTAAGACACACTTGAACCTACTCCACCAGTTCTTGAACAAGTCGAGGAGGTATTGCAAGAAGCGAGAACTTGATGAGGAGAGGACCGCACAAAAAATCAGAAGGAGAATAAGAGGGTCACTTGAGTTAAGACATCTTGCTGAAGAAAATATTATCTTCACAGAGGGCTCATCTTATATTCACCATGCTAACTCCCTCTGTAGGCTTACTAGAGTTGGGAAAGTTGTCCAATATGATTAATAACCTATGTTGGAATATTAAACAAATTGCCAGCCTTAGCTCCCTTAATAGGCTTGTCACTCTTAACATGGTGTATAATTTATGGGTTATCACTTTTTTAGAACCTATTGTCCAAAATCATCATCAGAAACTTCTTAAAAAGTTCTTTGGCTATAATTTATTGGCCAATTATACAAACAAAACTAGGATATTTTGCAGAAAAGAAATGCATCTCAATATCCTGATTGACCACTCTCAATTAATTCATATGTAATTTGAATTGGAGCAGATTCATGGATATGACACTTTCATCTATGATGGCCGCAAGCAGGAAGATAGAACAAATTTATGGCATAATCTCCACAACATCAGCCACAATATGAGTGGTTGTCGGCTTGTAGGTGGTGACTTCAATTGCATAGCCAGTCCTAGTGAACAGAAGGGAGGGCAGAAGCCCTAATCTCAACAACCTACTCACTTTCACTGATACTATCCTAACTACCAACCTTTTTGATTTGGGTTATGAAGGCTCTCTAGAAGAGGGAAACTTTCTAAGAGACTGGACAGAATGCTAGTTAACCAACATTGGTTGGACCTGTTTACCTACTCAGCTGTTAAACATTTGCCTATGGAAGGATCAAAACACTCTCCTCTTCAGCTTAACTTCTCCAGCCCTGCCCCAATCATAAAATCACCTTTTAGGTTACTTGAATGTTTGGGCTAAGCACTCAGATTTCATGAAAGTTGTTAAACTTGCTTGGGAGACTCCTTTACCTAATTTTTAAGGTAATTCTCTTCAAAATTTGTGGCTCTTACAAAATAGATTGGCTAAAGTTCTTAAACATTGGGATTGTAATGTATTTAGCGATTTACACCATAAGGTCTCCCTAGCTGAACAAGAGTTCTCTTCATTGAAACAACAGATACGGGGGGAAAAGACTGTGAAGGCGAACTCTTATAAGCCAATTCTAACTTTTTATTGCACTTAACTTAGAGGAACAATTTTTCCAACAGAAAGATGTTGATAATTGGTCATTAAAAGGGGACAAAAATTCTAAATAATATCATGATTTTATTAAATATAGAAGGAAGATCAATTTTCTCGTAAAAATTCAAAATAAGCAGGGTGATTAGCTAATTGATCATGAACTTGTTACTGAAAGTATTGTGAGCTTATTCCAAAATTTGCTTTCCTATACTCCAACTGTTCACTGCTCTATTAATCATTCACTATTAGCAAATAAAAGTGACAGCATCCGACAATTAAACCTCACCTTAGTTCCTGATGAATTGGAAACCAAAGCAGCACTACACAATATTGATGGCAATAAAACTACAAGCCCAGATGGACTTACATCTGTCTTTTATATTAAAACTTGGGATATTATGAAAAATGATGTAGTGCTTGATGTCCAAAGCTTCTTCATGGGTGTCAATCTGCCTAAGTACTTTTCTACCACAATCATTGTGCTTATTCCTAAAATAAAAGTTTTAGGCTTGGTCCAAATCCTATAAATAGAAGGGAATGAAGAGAATTCTCACCCCACTTCAATTTTCACCCTAAAATCTATGTGAAGGGTGTGAGATCTTGGAAAAATGTCTTCTTGGGAGATATATATGAAGAAAAAGGAGGAAGCCATGAAAAAAAAGTTCATTAGTCAAAGTGCGCAAGAGTTATACAACGGTTTCCTAATTGTTGGTATAAAAGGAATATCGGAGAAGATCACAAAGATTAAGGTTGATGTGACTTCAATTGAAGTGAAGCTGAATGAGGTTAACACACATTTAGAGCACATTGGATGGTAACTTAAAATGCAATTTAGCCACACAAGTTTTATATAAGAAGAAGACAAGGCTATGTATTTGAAAAACAAATTGATTGAAGAAGACTCAACCAGAGTTCTTCACCATTGTCCATTCTATCATATTTATATTCTAAATGCCCCAAGAGAGACAAAGGAAAGGTCGGAATTTGTTTCACCAGAAGGAGAATGGAATTAAGTTCTAAGTTTAGTGTTTGTTTGTATTAGGTGTTATGATGTAAGTATTACGTTTGTTTTATGTGTTTTTAGTATTAACTTTGCTTAGTGTTTGTGCTTAGGAATTATCTCATCCAAGACTCTTTGGATTGAGAAATTATGTATCACAAATATTTGTATTTGTTTATGAATTAATATAAGTGTTTTTTTGTGTGTAAAATTTTGTGTTATTTTGTGTTGAATCAAATTAGTGAAGATTGGTGAATTTTGAGAAAGAGGAGAGTTGAAGGCGAAGAAAATAGTTATTAAAGATTTATAAGACCATTTATGAGTGGTTGACTTAGGCTAGATGTGTGTTTCACTTAAAATAAAAAATATCAAAATTCATGCACTAGCGCCTAAGCGCCAAAATCCCTCGCTTAAGCGCTAGACAACCCGAAAGGTAGGCACCTAAATGTCGGTACACTTAAACCGGTTTACAACGGTTAAAGGTGAAAAATTAACCTAAAATTTCCATTTTTGACCTCAACGTCGTCTTCATTCCTTTGAGTTCACGAGTGAGGATTTAGGGATTCTTCTAGAGTGAAGATTTCTAGGTAGATTAACGCCAAATTTGCTAGATTTGATCTTCTTGATGTAAGAGCTTCACTTCTATGTAAATTTTTTTTATTTTCACCATTTATTTTGAACACATTGGGGATTTGACCAAAAATCACTATTCATGGTGAAAATTTGTGAAAAACTTATGGAAAATATATAAAAATGATAATTTAAACTTTTAGAAGTTGAGTTTAGTGATTTTGTCTTGAATTTGGAATTTATTGTGAAATGGCCCCAAGAATGAAGAGGAGTAAAGGGAAGTCTCATTTCGATTTAAGCAAATTTGTTAGCTCGAAAGCTCAGGGCAAGTATACTGAAGCACTGCAATCGAGAAAACTATTTCCTGAGAGATGTTTCAAAAAGTTTGGATGGAGTAGTGGAACATTTATTTGCTCGCCGATAGTGGGAACGGTTTTGTTGTTTTTCTGTTATGCCCGTAATTTTGGTTGTTCGGGAGTTTTACGCTAATCTCCCTAAAGCTGATGAAAATTGGGTCATGGTTCGAGGAAAATCAGTGTCTTTCTCCCCTGAGGTAATAAATTTGTTTTACCAGCTGCCCCTAGTTCATTGTGTTTTTATTCGAATTATAGTCCAACTAAGGAGTTAGATGAGATCATATTGTCATTGACCGCTGGAAGAGGACTGTGGAAGATAACAAATGAAAGAAGTGTCAACTTCCATATATCAAAGTTAGATACTGTTGTGATGTATTTAAGTTATTGTGAGTAATTATGTTTTGTTTCTGTGATAGTGATTGTGTTAATTGTGTTGCCTAGTATATTTAGTTAGTCTGTGTTAAACTTAATCCTGAATTTTAGGAAGGTTTAGAATATTAATAACTTTGACTTAAAAACTTTATGTTTAAAATTTTCAATTTACTATTAGGTATTTTCCTTATGTTGCATTTGTGAATTTCAGTTCGTGTGTTAGTTTGCTTTTATATTATCCTCCACTGCACAAAAGTCTAAAAAATCTCTATATGTTAAAGTTAAATTAAAATTTGATCAATTAATGCTTACCCATGTTTTAAATTTTTGTACTTCTATATTTAGGAGATGAAAATTACTTTAAGCATGTTATTTTTAGCTCTCATTTCTGCCTATATATATCTGATGCTAAAATATTTTATCTTATTAAAAATTTAAGTATAGGGGGGATGAAAAACTTTCTAAAACTTGAATTTTATTTGTTCTCAAGCTACAAATAAATTTGATTTTGATTTGAAAAAAGATGTTATGTATATGAAATTATATTAGGGAAGAAAAATTTTGAATATATAAATGAGTAAGAGAATTTAGTTGAAACCTATAGAAATTCAGAAAAACTTAAAGTAAAAAAAATTTAATGTGGAATATGATAAATATTATGTCACTATCTTTAGTAGGAGAAATTGCATTTTTGAAAAATATAGAAGGGTTAGACTTTTAAATTTATTTTATTAAAAACAATTTTCAAAATCATTATTATATTTTTAAGGAATTATATCAGAACTTTGCGTTAGGAGAGTAATGAAATTCAAAATCATTAAGGGCCTATCCAGATATAGTAACCCTCACCTGAAAAAGAAAATAATCAAAAGAAAAAAAATGAAAATGAAAATAAAAAAAAAGTTGGAAAAGGGAGGAAAAGCTTAGGATTAGTGCATAATAAAAAATTGATTTCACATCTAATCTTTTTAAAGTATAAGAATTAAGAAACTCTAAAGCTTAAAGATATAATATAATAAGTATAAATATTCTTAGTAAAAATTTTTAAGTGGAGAAGATAGAATGCCTAAACTCTATATTTGCAGAATTTACAAATATTTTTGAATTAGATAGAAACTCATATTTTCATACTTCTTTACATTAAAAATTTCTAAACTCTAAGTTAATCTTATGTACTAATGTTTTTTCAAAATTGGACTACTATATTTCTAGATCAAAATTTTAGAATATACTAAAGAAATTCATTTACATAATTTACTTGTTTTAGTTTAATCTTATTTATATTGTCTTCATCTTATAAATATACAGTTAAATTTAGCTAATTGTTTGCTTTATTTTCAATTAAAAAAAATTACCAAAAAAGAATCAAACTTTCATTCCTATTATAGCATTTATAGTTTGAGTAAGAATAATAAAATTTGTTGTCTATTTTTTTTCTGATTTAATTACATATTGTATTTCTTACTATGGGTTCGATATTCGGGGTTTAATCAAAAAGCTTTATATTATTTGATGATGGTACGTATACTTGCTTAGTATCTCATATTTAAATATAATAATTACATTCTCATTTGCTTCGAAGTCAAGTTTTTGGTGTCATTGTAAATTAAGAAATATAAGGAAAAATTAAGAATATAATCGCATACATCGTACTATCATATTCGAGATCAAATACTTTCATGTTTTTTTTTTTTTTTCCGGTGAAACAATTAACTCTAAAATACTTACTGGAGGCAAATTCAGATGCAATTAATACCCTTTGGAAACAATACTACCAAAAACACTCGAATTTTTTCAACTTCTAGTGATGCATGGAAACTGTATGGGTTGATTGCAAGATTTATACTACATCTTGACGTCAGTGCATAGTTTCATTTGCATGTGTGTATCTTTTTTATCGAAGTTGCAACGCAAAGTATTCAAAACAAATATTTTTGTAAAGATGACATCTGAAGATTTAAATGTTGTTCATGGATTCCTAGAAGACTGAGATGGCAGAAATTTGTTGTCAATTTAGGGGCAATAGAGCAATAATTCTCTATCCGACAACCCTAATTGGTGAAGCCTGGCCCCCTGGTTAACAGCATACAAACATATGAATTGGCTTGCACACAACTTTAACCACTAGAGATTATTAAACTATTCACTAGTCGATGTTTATTAGTTTTGTTATACTTTTTAACATAGCATTTTAGCCATATTCCAGTCAGAAATATTGTATCTAAATTTATTGCATAAAAATATTAAAGATTATGAGTATACGAAGTCATTTTAAAGGCGATACTCCCCTATATGAATATTGGGTGCCCTTTATGTACAAATCCAATTAAATTGGTTAGGATTAATATTTTTTGAAGTTGTTTGTTTTTGTGTAAAATAAATAAAAATAATTAGAGTTTTCTATTTGATTTAATGAAAAATAAAAACAATATAAAGCATTGTCAGTGATGATGCCAATAGTGAACAATGGTGGCGAGCAACATCATGCGAGTGGAGGGTAGCTAGCGGCATCATGCTAGTGAAAGGCGGCCCACTGCCAATGGAGGTGAAAATGACGGAAAAATTTTCTCTCCGTATTCCGGACGTAGCTCTACGTGCGAACTCCCAATAATAAATTGTCATGCGTGCTCATTGAAGTGAAATATATGGGTTTCTCTTCAATAATCCCAAAATAACCTATGTTGGGTTATTTCGAGGTTATTGAAGTGGAATATATGTATTTCTCTTCAATAACCAAGAAATAACACAGAAATAACCCCAAAAATAACATCTTCGGTGTTCTTTCGGGGTTATTGAAGTAGAACCACAGAGATTATTTCAAAATTATTTATGGGTTATTGCAACAATATTGTAGTGAAATATATAGATTTCTTTTCAATAACCATGAAAACACATCCTCGATTTCACATCAATAATCCGGAAATAACATTCGCGATATGGCACACGTGGCGCTATATCATTGGTGTCCGCACGGGAAGCTACGTCCGAAGTCTGGATAGAAAAATTTTCCCAACAATAGGGCAACGGGCAGCCGATGGGCACAATGGCTACGTTGGCTAGCAACAGTGCCATTAGAGGAAATGACGGCAGAGCAACCAGTGAAAGACAACTACAACAGCCAATTGGCAATTGTCGTTGCAATGATGAACTATTATATTCAATATATTTAAAAATCAACCAAACATAATAACTTCAGAATACACATTTTAAGCACTCTTGTGAATTCCAAATTCACCAAAATTTTATCCTACATTCATTTTCATTCAACCATACAGAGATATTTTAAAAATAATTACATTTGATTTACTTTACACCAAATTCGTATAGTATCAAACATCCCTATAATCAAAGTGAAATCCGTCTAATTTTACAAAATCAAATTTGCATAAATTTGTAACCATCCGGATTAGATTTGATAGATAAGATGTCATAACTAGAAGTCTAAATAGAAGAAAATGGATCATTATGACCTACTACTATTGTAAGCGACTCAAATATGAGAATTTGAATTTTGCAACAGCGTAATAAATATTGGAATCGTAAGAACTTTTTAACATATCTTATATCATTTTCTTTAGTATTAGATACGTATGCATACTAATGAAGAAAACTGTATCTATTATTAGCACAAAAAAAAAAAAAAAAAACCCAAATGCTTTGGCTATCATGTAACAAAATGTTGAAAACCAGTACAAGCAGAAATAAAATAAATTTTGTCAGTAAACATGAAAAAATTGTTTGTAATCAAATTCAGCATCTAGAAAAAGAATGGAATTAAGTATAAAAGGAGTTAAATTTAGCATTTTTTAGAGGCCTAAAAAAAATTTATTCTGACTCGGATGATTCAAGTACTATTTTGGAACTTTTTCCAACGACTACCGTTAGCCCAACCTTAATAATTACAAGCAATATTATCATGATACAGTTTAAAAAGAGTCCGAAAATATTGAAACAAAATAACCACCTATTGAAATCCGTTTGTTTTGATCAGATTTGTAAGGGATGCAATCCTTATTTTAAATGGACAAATCCTAGCCAATCAACAGTTTTGATCAAGGATACAAAGAATGCACGGACTTTAAACGCCAATGTTGGATACAGAACAAGCAATGTTTACTGCTATTCTGAATGGAATAATCATACCATTATGTTTAGTTACATAATACTTAATAGTAAAGTTTAGACAATAAAATTTGTTTGTGAAAAAAATATGTAACCACCGAATTCAGCGACTCCATTATATGAGATGTGAACTTAAACAACTTGTAAGCTAAGAAGAACAAACTGATATTGATTTAAAATCTCTCAACAGATAGCAGTTATACAGGAAAGCAAACATTAGGATTTGCCATACTTCCCAGTTGAAGAACCTACGCACTAAATTAACCCTACCAGTAGTGGCAGAATACATAGAAATTAACTAAGCCATGTCGAGTGAATCGAGCATCACCCAGCTCACCATTAAGCATGAGATACAGAGCAGCACCAAGTACAAAAAGGTAATAATGAAGCTGAATATAACAGTGCAACTAACCTTACCATTTTAAATTTAAGAATCCTGTATAAAAGAGCCTTTAAGTCCGTGTTTCTCTTACTCCTGATATATTGGAATCAAGTAGCATAGTGATGGGACTCAACATCAATCATTCTAATCTGGTTACCTTCAGAATGTTTTTGTGTCGTGGCTTTTGTGTCACTGGGATCCTCATTACAGTGAATAGTGTGCCAAATTGGTCTTTCTTGGTGGAACATTCTGCAATAACGGCAACAGACGTGTATTCACAAAGCTGGCTTATGTGTACCGCAAAACTACCATTTTATTTTTATTTTTATTTTAATGTTTTTACATAAGAATGTAACAAAAGAACATTTAAAAATTAGAATTGATTATTAAAAGCTGCAAATGCTTACGGATGCTTGCAGAGCATTGGACATTGTATTGTAACAACATATTTGCATGTAGAGATCTCCTTGATAGAACTGATTACTACCGAAGGTTCCGAGCAAACAAACCTGATCTCTGTCTCTCGAGGTTGGTTGGTTAGGTCACATAAAGTTCCGTTATTGTATACATGAGCATGATACCTAAAATTTGGCATGAGAAAAGTTATGCCTTCTTCAATTGAAGAAAACTTAATAATCATTTAAAAAAAGCTTCTCTCGTCAGCTACTTGATGATATGGAAAAAATTGGCGAAGGAGATGTAGTCTACCTTTGAGAAGCATCTTTAGAACGTGGATCTTTTAAAACTGTAGCATCAGACTGGTTTTGGTTAAAGTTAGCAGTTGCCACTGGATCAAAAACACCCATGAGAAACTCCTGAACGGGCTGCGAGAAGAGCAACAAATAATTAAAATTTTCTACTATAAGGGAAAGTTGACAAGGAAAGATTAAGAGGCCTGAATATTCTAGGCTCTCGATTTAATTAGTGTGATGTGATTCTTGAAGTATTTTATTTTAACAACCGGTCTCNAGCATCAGACTGGTTTTGGTTAAAGTTAGCAGTTGCCACTGGATCAAAAACACCCATGAGAAACTCCTGAACCGGCTGCGAAAAGAGCAACAAATAATTAAAATTTTTTACTATCAAGGAAAAGTTGAGAAGGAAAGATTAAGAGGCCTGAATATTCTAGGCTCTCGAATTAAAATGCGATGTGATTCTTGAAGTATTTTATTTTAACAACTGGTCTATTCCTTTTACAATGTTATATAAGAGTGGTGAAATAAATTTAAATTTGGTTAAAGTTTAATAAAAAGAGAGAAGGAAATTGAAAAGAAGATCATGTTAAGTTCAGGCTAGAAGAATTTGCAATAAATAAAGAAAAACCATAACAAAACATGATCGGTAGGGTCGTAGTTTGGGAAATAAATTTTGTTGAAGGTACTGTAACTGAAATACAGCCTCGATTGTTTTGAAATGAGTAGAATGTAGGTTTCGATTGATTATCAATGTATTTGAAAATCCATCCTGCTTAAGATTTGGTTGGTGCAAAAATTGGAGAGTTATATTAAGTAGTCAACCGAAGCACACAAATTTTATCAAAAAACTGATATGAGCCTTTTAAATCATTGTGTTAATGCTAGGGTGTTCCTTGTATGTGACGTGTAGTATGGCCAAAATAGAGTGAAAGCGTGCAAGAGTCACTGAATTGACACGTAGGTGTAATGTTTAATAAGCAAGTGTTCTTTTATTTTGGAATGATGTTGGCAAATAAATTAATCCATAAAGCTAATATTATGATAGAAAGTTAGAATATAAGTACTCTCACTTATAAATTAATGAAATTAGTAAATATTATGGTACGTTAGAAGATAAATATCTTACATATTGAATAAACTAAATGAGTTGGAGAAAACACTAAAGAGATTATTAGCTTAAGTTTTAAACTTTCGTATTTGGGTTTGAGTCATAATAAAAAGTGTGAGTGTGTTTGAAAAAAATGTTTAAAAAATAATGTTATAAAAATTAAAAAAATTAGAGATAGAATTACATCTCTAAAGATTGTTGTTTATCCTAAAATTTTTAACATTACAAGCGTTCATACTTCCCAATTATATATGGATATATGATCAAATGAAAGATTATGGAATGAACAGAAAGAATTAGTATAAAGAATACCACTTGAATAAAAAAATTTTATAGAAGATTTAAATGAACATGCTAATAAAATAGTAGAAGATTTTAGAAATATTTATGGTAGCTATGGTTTGGAAGTGATTAATAAATAAGATAGAATCATATTAGATTTTTCTTTAACTTATGATTTTAATATTGCTAATATTTTATTTAAGAAAAGAAACCAGCATTTTATCATTTATAAGAATGAATCTAATAAAACATAGATTGATTAAATTTTAATGAAAATATAAATCTTTCATATTATAAAAATTGTTAAATCATTTGAAATAAAAATTTAAATACCTAATATTGATTATTATTTTTGAATTTTAAAAACAAATATTGAAAGATATCATAAAATTAGATGGGGAACTTGAAAGATATAAATAATTTTATTTTTTATGAGTAAATTTTAAAATCTTAAGATTTGGGATATTTATGAATCTAAAACTATGTGAGATAAAATAACAAGTACTATTAAACAAGTTGCAAAAAAGTATATTTAGAGAATAAAAAAAAACTTTCTTTATGAAAATAATATATAATGAAAAAAAATAACCAAGAAAAGAAAAAAAAATAAGTTTTGTTATAAACATTAATTTTGATGTAACAATTTGGGAAAAATATAAGATGAACCGTAAGAAATCTAAGAAAAAAATTTGTGATGCTAAGAATTCTAATTTTAATAATCTTTTTAATAAATTAGATACTAAAGAGGGAGAATGATATATGTATAAACTAGTCAACCATAAAGATAAGAAAAATAACAATCTAGTTCAAGTGAAGTGTATTAAGGATAAAAATCAAAAAGTATTTTTCTTAATCAAGAAATATTCAAAATAGATGGGTGAGATATTTTGATGAGCTTTTGATGGAATATTGTAAAATTATGATTGAATTTAGTGATCTTAATATCATAAATAAAAATAATATTTTTCATTTCTACCGCCGCATTAATAAAACATAAGTTGAGGAGACTTTAAAGAAAATTAAGTATGAAAAAACAATAGAAGTTTAGGATATTCCAATAAAAGTGTGAAAATATTTAAGAGTTTTAAAATTTTCTTAGTTTACTAAACTTTTTAATATTATTTTAAAAATTAAAAAATATGTATTATGAGTAGAAAAAAAGACTACTGACTCATATTTTTAAGAATAAAGATGATACACAAGAGTGCAGAAGTTATAGATAAATTAAGTTAAAGCCATAAATTAGAGATATGGGAGTAATTCAGCATAGGTTACGATGTGATACAAAAATTTCACAAAAACAATTTGGATTCATGTCGAGCAAGTTTACTATTGAAAACTATACATTTACTGAGAGGTTTGATGGAGAATTACAAAGAGAGTAAGAATAATCTACATATGANGTAGAGATCTCCTTGATAGAACTGATTACTACCGAAGGTTCCGAGCAAACAAACCTGATCTCTGTCTCTCGAANAATTCAAGTTGGATGGTTGAAGTAGAGGAATGTATCAAGCCTATTGAGCGATAGATAAGTATCTCTCACATTCGAATGAAAATTTTATAAGATAGTAGCGAGACCTACAATACTTTATGTCACAAAATATTGACCTCTAAAAGAGAACCATAAAATTAAGCATTGCAATGCTCAATTAGATGACTGGCTTTTCACTTAGAGACAATGTAAAATGAATATATCCATGAAAGAGTTGACTCTAGTGGCAAACATGATTAAAGAGAGTCGTCTTAGATGGTTTATTGACATTAAACGTCGACCATCTAATGACACTGTTAGGAGAGTAAATATTTTAGATTTGACTTATATTAAGAAAGGTAGAGGTATCGTAAAAAAACATCAGCATGTTGTATAAAAAACGATCTTAATTTATTTGAATTATAAAGAAATATGGCACTTAATAAGACACATGTAGCCGACCAAACTTATTGGGATAACTTGTCGTTGTTGTATATCCTAACCAAAGTTATACATCTTATGAATATTAATAAAGCAATTAAAAAAAATTATGGCGGAAGCATAAGGTGGTAGAGTTCAAAATGTGAGAAATTTTTAATACTTGGTTAAATTTCCTTGGTTGATTCAAGGTGGTAGAGTTCAAAATGTGAGAAATTTTTAATACTTAGTTAAATTTGCTTGGTTGATTCAAACTTGATATGAGATAAATAGCGATTACAAAATCATTGTAAAAATTTTAAGTCAAGAAATAAACATGCCATTAAAAAATNTTTTAATACTTGGTTAAATTTCCTTGGTTGATTCAAGGTGGTAGAGTTCAAAATGTGAGAAATTTTTAATACATAGTTAAATTTGCTTGGTTGATTCAAACTTGATATGAGATAAATAGCGATTACAAAATCATGGTAAAAATTTTAAGTCTAGGAGTAAACATGCCATTAAAAAACTTGATGATAGAGTAAGAATGCACAAAGGGGTTTTAATGAAAAAAATATGCTTTTAAAATTGGGCAATATTTAAATATTGATAAAGTTAATTAAAAAAAAATTGTATAATGAGGGAAATCAGTAAAACAAAAGCTGCAGTATTTTATGATTTATCTAATATGCTTAGCAGTAAAGAAGGATAAATCGAGGCATAAAATAGCAAATGTTAAAGAAGAGTGATAAAAAATTTGGTTAAATTAGATAGATTAAAAGTAATGATAATTGACTTTTAGTAAACAATAATAACATCATCGAGAATGTAAATGTTATTTTGAGAAATTACTACATGAGGAATTTCAAGAAACTTTCTTTTGGATTAACAAACAAATAATATGATAAATATATTATAAACTGATCCATAAGAAAATGAAATAGCGCTAGTTTTGAAAAAGTTAAATAAAAGTAAGAATTTAAGTTCATAAGAAAAACCATTGAGATTTCAAGAGCTATGAGAGATATTTCAATGATTCGACTAACAAATCCATCTCATAGAATTCTAAAGATTAAGCATTTCTTATGATTAAGGAATTAACATTTCAATGCTAAAATTTATAAAGAAATATGATATTCATAATTATGCCAAGTATAAAGCAGTAAAATTTCTGAGTTCTGTAATTTAAGCAATAGATGAGGACAATACCGCATAGGCTTAGATATACGTTAATTTTGAAGAACCAATTAACTTTATGACAGAAATATCTAACATGAAAGTAATTTTTATGTTAAAACAATTAATAAAGTGTGCATAACAAATAATGGATTATCAAGGGATAAGTTTGAGTACCAAAAGAATTAATTTAGGGTACTTGAAAATCATCTTTATGCCGGTTGACAATTACGTAAATAAACTCAATACATCTTTTAGATCAAATTCTAAACCTTTAGAATTACTTTAAATGAAAATAATTGGATAAAAAATTCTTACTAGTTTAAAACAAAAAAAAATATGGGTATTTCATAGTTGAAAGGTGCTCAAGCTTAACATTGGTAGCATTGTTAACTAATAAGAGTGTAGTTATTAAATTTGTAAATTTTGTAATTTTATTTAGAACGAGAAGTATCTATTGAGACCTTTAAAGGTGACCATGAAGAAGAACTTAAGAAATGAGAACAACTAAATATTTCATGAAATTGATATTAGATAGTTTCTATGCAAGCAGACAAAATAGTGTAGTAGAAAGTGTAGTAGAAAGACAGAATAGAACTTTGTTGACTATGGCTAGAGCAATGTTCAGTAGATTTCAACAGCCTAAATACTTTTAGACTGAAGCAGCGAATACAAATTATTATTTGATAAATAAAATAAACATTATTAAGAAAACACCATATAAAATTTATAAAGAAACAAAGCCTTACGGCAACGAGCTTCCCGCCTGGAGATGTGCAAATGGGGAGGAATGTCCCGAAACTTCTATAGTGGGAGAATTCCTGCTACTTTGTTGGATCGGCCCTTGTGGACCTTTTTTTATGCTTATTTTAAGTTAAATTATTGATTTTGATTTGGGACTATTTATAANATCTTAATATCATAAATAAAAATAATATTTTTCATTTCTACCGCCGCATTAATAAAACATAAGTTGAGGAGAATTTAAAGAAAATTAAGTATGAAAAAACAATATGAGTTTAGGATATTCCAATAAAAGTGTGAAAATATTTAAGAGTTTTAAAAATTTCTTAGTTTACTAAAATTTTTAATATTATTTTAAAAACTAAAAAATATGTATTATGAGTAGAGAAAGAGACTACTGACTCATATTTTTAAGAATAAACATAATGCACAAGAGTGCAGAAGTTATAGAGAAATTAAGTTAATGTCATAAATTAGAGATATGGGAGTAATTCAGCATA
The DNA here is from genome assembly GCA_002079205.1 of Phalaenopsis hybrid cultivar. Lineage (NCBI taxonomy): Eukaryota > Viridiplantae > Streptophyta > Magnoliopsida > Asparagales > Orchidaceae > Phalaenopsis > Phalaenopsis hybrid cultivar. Next base: position 68,300 of record JXCR01144149.1, on the reverse strand, counting down.
AGTTACGACGATACAAAAATTTCACAAAAATAATTTGGATTCATGTCGGGCAAGTTTACTATTGAAAACTATACATTTACTGAGAGGTTTGATGGAGAATTGCAGAGAGAGTAAGAATAATTTACATGATTTTTTTTTTTTATTATTTAGAAAAATTTTACGATAAAGTCTTAAGAGTACTTTAGAGATTTCTAGAAAAGAAAGGTGTTAATATTATATATATATATATATATATATATATATATATATATATATATATATATA
>JXCR01144149.1:54394-67987 GCA_002079205.1 Phalaenopsis hybrid cultivar | reverse complement strand
AGTCGTTGCTTGTGTTCAAACTCAAGGTGAATTGACCAAGCATTTTCCCATTTTAGATGGATTACAACAGGAATCGGCTTTTAGCCCATATCATTTTGTTTTTGTTATGGATGTTTTTACTGGACATTTACATGAGGATGTACCATGCATGCTTTTCGTTGATGATATCCTTCTTTTGGATAAGACTAGAGAGAGAGTTCAAAAATAACTTGATTGATGGAGTTTAATTTTAAGAGTCAAAAGGCTTTCGTTTGGGTAGATCTAAAACCAAATTAATGGAATGTAAGTTTAGTAGTAGTAGATCTAGTGGTGGGATTGTAACAAATGGTGATCAAGTCATTAAAATGAGTGAATATTTTAGATATCTTGGGTATATTCTTCATAGTGATGGTGATATAGATGGGGATGTTATTAGTAGAATTCAAATTGGATGGTTGAAGTAGAGGAATGTATCAAGCCTATTGAGCGATAGATAAGTATCTCTCACATTTGAATGAAAATTTTATAAGATAGTAGCGAAACCTACAATACTTTATGTCACAAAATATTGACCTCTAAAACAGAACCATAAAATTAAGCATTGCAATGCTCAAGTAGATGACTAGATGTAAAATGAATATATGGTTCTGTGATATTAAAATGACAATGAAAGAGTTGACTCTGGTGGCAGACATGATTAAAGAGAATCGTCTTAGATGGTTTAGTGATATTAAACGTCGACCATCTAATGACACTTTTAGGAGAGTAAATATTTTAGATTTGACTTATATTAAGAAAGGTAGAGGTATCCTAAAAAAAATCAGCATGTTGTATAAAAAACGATCTTAATTTATTTGAATTATAAAGAAATATGGCACTCAATAAGACACATGCNAGTAGCAAATGTTAAAGATGAGTGATAAAGAATTTGGTTAAATTAGATAGATTAAAAGTAATGATAATTGACTTTTAGTAAACAATAATAACATCATCGAGAATGTAAATGTTATTTTGAGAAATTACTATATGAGGAATTTCAAGAAACTTTCTTTTGGATTAGCAAACAAATAATATGATAAATATATTATAAACTGATCCATAAAAAAATGAAATAGCGCTAGTTTTGAAAAAAGTAAATAAAATTAAGAATTTAAGTTCATAAGAAAAACCATTGAGATTTCAAGAGCTATGAGAGATATTTCAATGATTCGACCAACAAATCCATCTCATAGAACTCTAAAGATTAAGCATTTCATATAATAAAGGAATTAAANCTTTCTTTTGGATTAGCAAACAAATAATATGATAAATATATTATAAACTGATCCATAAAAAAATGAAATAGCACTAGTTTTGAAAAAGGTAAATAAAATTAAGAATTTAAGTTCATAAGAAAAACCATTGAGATTTCAAGAGTTATGAGAGATATTTCAATGATTCGACTAACAAATCCATCTTATAGAATTCTAAAGATTAAGCATTTCATATAATTAAGGAATTAACATTTCAATGCTAAAATTTATAAAGAAATATGATATTCATAATTATGCCAACTATAAAGCAGTAAAATTTCTGAGTTCTGTAATTCAAGCAATAGATGAGGACAATACAGCATAGGCTTAGATATACGTTAATTTTGAAGAACCAATTAACTTTATGACAGAAATATCTAACATGAAAGTAATTTTTATGTTAAAAGAATTAATAAAGTGTGCATAACAAATAATGGATTATCAAGGGATAAGTTCGAGTACCAAAAGAATAAATTTAGGGTACTTGAAAATCATCTTTATGCCGGTTGACAATTACGTGAATAAACTCAATACATCTTTTAGATCAAATTCTAAACCTTTAGAATTACTTTATATGGAAATATTTGGATAAAAAATTCTTACTAGTTTAAAAGAAAAAAATATATAANTAATTTTTATGTTAAAACAATTAATAAAGTGTGCATAACAAATAATGGATTATCAAGGGATAAGTTTGAGTATTAAAAGAATTAATTTAGGGTACTTGAAAATCATCTTTATGCTGGTTGACAATTACGTAAATAAACTCAATACATCTTTTAGATCAAATTCTAAACCTTTAAAATTACTTTATATGGAACTATTTGGATAAAAAATTCTTACTAGTTTAAAAGAAAAAAAAAATGGGTATTTTATAGTTGAAAGGTGCTCAAGCTTAACATTGGTAGCATTGTTAACTAATAAAAGTGTAGTTATTAAAATTGTAAAATTTGTAATTTTATTTAGAACGAGAAGTATCTATTGAGACCTTTAAAGGTGACCATGAAGAAGAATTTAAAAAATGAGAAGAACTAAATTTTTCATGAAATTGATATTAGATAGTTTCTATGCACGCAGACAAAATAGTGTAGTAGAAAGTGTAGTAGAAAGACAGAATAGAACTTTGTTGACTATGGCTAGAGCAATGTTTAGTAGATTTCAACAGCCAAAAGTAACTGAAGCAGTGAATACAAATTATTATTTGATAAATAAAATAAACATTATTAAGAAAACACCATATAAAATTTATAAAGAAACAAAGCCTTATGGCAACGAGCTTCCCGCCTGGAGATGCGCAAATGGGGAGGGATGTCCCGAAACTTTTATAGTGGGAGAATTCCTGATACTTTGTTGGATTGGCCCTCGTGGACCTCTTTTTTATGCTTATTTTAAGTTAAATTATTGATTTTGATTTGGGACTATTTATATGTTATTATTTCTATTTTTGGAACTTTTGTCTTGGTTTATAATATTTGAAGACTTCTCTATATTGTTTTCCTATTTGCATAGCTATATTCTATTATTTTGAAGTGGTGAATATATACCTTGAAGAGAACAGGTTTTGGATCCTCCCCATCAACCATACATCACCGTTTTGTTATTTGCCTAACTGCTTTCAGGTAGAACAACTGTATCTTTCCAAACTCTGTCGATTTCATATATTTTCTTCCGCTTACTATTTTATAATCTCTCCCTGCTAAATACAATCATTGAACATCTTCAAGAAACCTAATTTTATGGATGACTTCACTATTTCTAAGCCCAAAATTCACATAACTTATACCTTCTNGTTATTTGCCTAACTGCTTTCAGGCCGAACAACTGTATCTTTCCAAACTCTGTCGATTTCATATATTTTCTTCCGCATACTATTTTATAATCTCTCCCTGCTAAATACAATCATTGAACATTTTCAAGAAACCTAATTTTAAGGATAACTTCACTATTTCTAAGCCCAAAATTCACATAACTTAAATCTTCCGCCAACTAAATATCCTGACAGTCACTACCTCAATTCCTTAGCCCCATATCTAAACTTTCAAAAGCTTACTTTGTTATCTCCACCAAAAATCTGTCTCGACAACCTACCACATAAACTCAAACCGTCGGCAAACCCTTCTACAGTCTTACACTAGCTAAAATCCTAAAGTGAAGAGCAAGACACAATTCCACCAAAGAGAAATCCTTACCAGGGTATTCAAAGCATATCATGTGGCAGAGGCTCGCTGATTTTGAAAAGAGATNACACTAGCTAAAATCCTAAAGTGAAGAGCAAGACACAATTCCACCAAAGAGAAATCCTTAACAGGGTATTCAGGAGCATATCATGTGGCAGAGGCTCACTGATTTTGAAAAGAGACAATATGGTAAAATCACCCACAATAAGATTAACGACCACTCAAATGGAGTAAGTGATAAAACCCCTTATCAGCAAGAAGCCTCAAGTGATGAAGAGTTGATATCACGTTGATTCAGCATTGAGTATAGGAGAGATGAAGAATTTGAAGTGAATGTTGATTTGTTGGAATTTGATAGTCATATAAACCCGAACGAATTCATTGTGTGGCTCCAAACATTAGAATGAATTTTTAAATACAAGTACGTTCCACCTAACATAATGGTGAAGCTAACCGCNAAAGAGATAATATGGTAAAATCACCCACAATAAGATTAACGACCACTCAAATGGAGTAAATGATAAAACCCCATATCAGCAAGAAGCCTCAAGTGATGAAGAGTTGATATCACATCGATTCAACATTGAGTATAGGAGAGATGATGAATTTGAAGTGAATGTTGATTTGTCGGAATTTGATAGTCATATAAACCCGAACGAGTTCATTGTGTGGCTCTAAACATTAGAATGAATTTTTAAATACAAGTACGTTCCACCTAACATAATGGTGAAGCTAACCATCATCAATTTGAAGAAGCATAATTTCCTATTGTGAGAATTTGAAATGTATGCACTAGCGTGAGGGCAAAAGTAGGATCATGCCTACAAGTCTCTGTCAGCACATTATAGATAAAAATTGTTCTTGAGACTTCACTAATTAAATTAGAAAGATCTCACAATGGAAGAGAAAAGTGTTGAGTTTGAGCAACTAATGTTGAGATGCGAGCTCATGGAGCCTAAAAAGATCACCATAGCTCAGTATCTGGGATGGTTGAGACCATCCATTGACAATCTGGCATAGTTACAACCTATTAGATGTTATATGATATCCACACCTTAGCTCTAAAGGTGAAGAAATAGCACAATAGAATTAGGTTCACGGGACCGTTTAACAGCAATCAATCTTTGGGTCAGGCAACACGAGCACAACGACCAGAGTACCTACGCCTACCCCTAGTGAGGAGACACCTACATAGGATGTAAAGAAGACTGACTGAGACCAATGCCCTCAAAATATTTTTCACTTGAAAGTGTTTCAAGTGCCATGGAGAAGAGCACATTGTATCAAATTATCTGAACAAGAGAGTGGTTTCTTTCACCGAAAGAAGTGCAATGGAGGAGACAGAGTAAAGACTCGAGGAAAAGATTGGAGAAGTGTACAAGTTACTCAGAGATGATGGTGAGATGCTTATGGTTCAACGAATTCTTAATATTGAGTCAAAGATGAATTAGTGTTGCTTAGGCATAAAATTTTTGGTACTCATTGTAGTGTAACTGTGAAGGTGTGCAGTCCCATAATATATGAAGGTAGTTATGAGAATATAATAGATATATCAATTCTGGACAAATTAAGTCTCATTATTCACAAGCATTCCCAAACATATTTCCTAATTTGATTGAAGAAAAGAAATGAGATCAATCGAGAAGAAACGTCTAGTAAAAATTTTAAGACAAGTTACAGAATCATATGTGATACAATATCGTGTCTATAGAAGTATGTCACATTCTTTTGGGTTGACTATGGCAAGTATGATAGTGATATATTTCATGATAGTCACAAAAACACATACTCATTTATGAAGGATTAGAATTATATTATACTTCTGTAATTGAGAGTCAGCAGTACTCAGAGNAGTCTCATTATTCACAAGCATTCCCAAACATATTTCCTGATTTGATTGAAGAAAAGAAATGAGATCAATCGAGAAGAAACATCTAGTAAAAATTTTAAGACAAGTTACAGAATCATATGTGATACAATATCGTGTCTATAGAAGTATGTCACATTCTTTTGGGTTGACTATGGCAAGTATGATAGTGATATATTTCATGATAGTCACAAAAACAAATACTAGTTTATGTAGGATTAGAATTATATTATAATTCTGTAATTGAGAGTCAGCAGTACTCAGATAAGGACAAGAGTTATAGTGCCTTGTACTACATTTCTATAGGCTATGAGAGACAACAATGAGACCAACCTTGGTGAAGGTAAAAAGTAGTGATATAGGCCGATACCTAAAGCAATACAACCCTATTAAAAAAATTTTAGNAAGGACAAGAGTTATAGTGCCTTGTACTACATTTCTATAGGCTATGAGAGACAACAATGAGACTGACCTTGGTGAAGGTAAAAAGTAGTGATATAGGCCGATACCTAAAGCAATGCAACCCTATTAAAGAAATTTTAGGATGTTCTGATTGACAACCTGCCACTTAGATTGCCACCCCTATGATAGATTTATTATGCTATAGCATCCCAAGATTAGTGCGTCTAAATCAAGCAGCTTATCGAATGCGACAAGTAGAGTATGAGAAGCTTTAGAAGCAAGTTGAGGATTTGATGGCTCGTGGACTAGTATGCGAGAGCACCAGTACATGTCATACCAGCTTTAATTGTGCCCAAAAAAGATGATTTATGACGCTTGTGCATTGATGGCAGGGTCATAAACAATATCACTATCAAGTACAAATTTTCATTTCTGAGATTGGATGATTTGTTTGATCGATTATATGGAGCCAATGTCTTCTCAAAAATTAATTTGCATAATAATTATCGCCTAATAAGGATGTGATTAGGGGATGAGTGACAAACAACTTTCAAGTCACTAGACGAACTGCATGAATGAACGGTCGTGCCATTTGGACTGTTCAATGCCCCGAGTTCCTTTATGAGGTGATGAATTAAGTTTTTTGAGCTCTCATTAGAATGTTTGTTATCGTATTCTTTATTGACATTTTGATGTACACTTGTTTAGAGGGTCACTTGAGTACTTGAGATAGGTGTTTGGTGTTCTTCAAACAAAGAAACTACCAGCCACCCGAAAAAATGTAAATGTTTGACATTACAGATGTGCTTACTAAGATATATTATTTCAACAACCAACAACAAAATGGACCCTACTAAGATCGAGGCTATTGTGAATTGTCCTAGCCAGCGCCAGCAGTTGTTCCCTCAAACATGTCAATTTCATGGACTGATTTTTTTATAGGAGATTTATAGAAATTTTAGTCATATTATGGCACCCTTGACATAACTCCTCAAAGCAAACAATTTTCCTTGGTCAGATGAGAGAGTCTAATTTGGTGCTCTAAAGAAATAGGTTACCTAGGTAATTGTTCTAATTCTTTCAGACTTCAACCAGGTGTTCAAGGTGGAGTGTGATGCATTCAATGTGAGAATTGGCACTGTGTTGATTCAAGAAGGACACCCTATTACCTTCTTCAAAGAGAAGCTAAATTAATCCAAGAGAAAGTATTCTACCAATGAATTTATATTATAGTGAGAGCCCTCATTCCCTGGAGTCATTATTTCTTAACGAACGTGTTTATTCTTTACATTAACTATTGGGTCCTGAGATTTTTGAACAACAAAAAGATACCAAAGAGAAGTCAAGCCTCATAAGTGGAATATCTCTTCAATATAGTTTGTGCTTTAAGCACAAGGTAGAGAGTCAGAACAAAGTAGTAGATGCATTGAAACGTCGTTATTTATTAATCACCACTATGCCGTCCAAGATAGTTGGTTTTGATTTTGCCACTAATGAAAATTTTTTGAAGATTTTGATTGTTAGGATAGACCGCATGACTAGTATTAGGGATCAGATGGATATTTGTTCTCCCCGAACACACTATGCATTCCTCAAAGTTCAATTAGAGATAGCATTTTTAAGAAAATATCATAATATGAGGTTGATAGGATATTTTGGAAAAGATAAGGCTATTTCCTTACCGAAAGAGAATTTCTGTTGGCCTAGGTTAGATCTATATGTGAAGAGACATGTCAAAGAATGCAAGATATGTTATTTGGCAAAAACATGGGGATAGAATATAGGCTTATACACCCCATTCCCATTTCTAGGGCACCCTAGTTGGATATGATCATAAATTTTGTGAAGGGCTTGCCACAAAAATAGGTAAGTAAGAGTTTCATCATGGTAGAGGTAGACCACTTCTCCAAGATAGTAGTTGGATATGGGCATGAATGTTGTGGTGGGCTTACCATAACCACAAAGAAGTAAAAGTTTTGTTATAGCGGGGTAGAACCACTTCTCCATGCTAGCACATTTTATTCCTTATCACAAGATAATGAATTTGTCATGTAATGCAGATCTATGCTTCTAGAAGATAGTCCATCTTTATGATATACCCAAGACCATCACTTCAGACAGGGAGGTGAATTTTCCCAGCTATTAGATGATTTTACGAGTTAAGTCAAGTAAAAAATTTCCTTTCTGCTTAGCAACACAATCACAAACAGATGGAGGGACGAAAGTTATTAATAGCAATTTGGAAAACATCCTCAGGTGCGTTATAGGGAAGAATATTAAGCAGTGGAACTTGATTCTCCCTCAAATTGAGTTTGCTTACAACTGGCCCACTAGCCAGTTGACAGGTCAAAAGCCCATTTAAGACCATGTACAGGCATAATCCTCTCAATCTTTTGGAATTAATTTCAATATCTCCAGCTACTGAACTTAGTACTGATATAAAGGTCAGAGTTAGAGAAATAAAAACATTGTATGAGCAGGTGAGAAAAGAAATTATCACGTAGAACATCAAGTATCAGAAGTAGCCAAAAAGCCCAAAATACCATAGGATTTTAAGGAGACAGTATGTATCAGGTTTAAGCAGAATAAGTTCGTTGCAAGTTCATTTAGAAAGCTCAAACCAAGAAAAAAACGTCCATCCTTAATAATAAGGTTTATAAGATTAATCTATAAGATGAATATAATATGCTTGCCACGTTTAACATCGCTGAACTTTCATCGCATTATAATTATACGGATGTTTACATATAGAAGAGGAAGCTTCTCCTGCCAGTGGAGAGTGATGTGAACCATCCCGCCTGAGGGACTCACAAAGGGGCGAAACTTTCCCGTCCAAAAACATCTGGAGTGAANTGAAGAAGCATAATTTCCTATTGTGAGAATTTGAAATGTATGCACTAGCGTGAGGGCAAAAGTAGGATCATGACCTAGTCCAAGATAAAGGAGATGCAACACAAGTATCTGCCAGCACATTATAGATAAAATTTGTTTATGAGACTTCACTAATTAAATTAGAAAGATCTCACAATGGAAGAGAAAAGCGTTGAGTTTGAGCAACTAATGTTGAGATGCGAGCTCATGGAGCCTAAAAAGATCACCATAGCTCAGTATCTGGGATGGTTGAGACCATCCATTGACAATCTGGCATAGTTACAACCTATTAGATGTTATATGATATCCACACCTTAGCTCTAAAGGTGAAGAAATAGCACAGTAGTATTAGGTTCACGAGATCGTTTAACAGCAATCAATCTTTGGGTCAGGCAACACGAGCACAACGACCAAAGTACCTACGCCTATCCCTAGTGAGGAGACACCTACATAGGATGTAAAGAAGACAGACTGAGACCAATGCCCTCAAAATATTTTTCACTTGGAAGTGTTTCAAGTACCATGGAGATGAACACATTGTATCAAATTGTCTGAACAAGAGAGTGGTTTCTTTCACCAAAAGAAGTGCAATGGAGGAGACAGAGTAATGACTCGAGGAAAAGATTGGAGAAGTGTACAAGTTACTCAGAGATGGTGAGATGTTTATGGTTCAACGAATTCTTAATATTGAGTCAAAGATGTATTAGTGTTGCTTAGGCATAAAATTTTTTGGTACTCATTGTAGTGTAACTGTGAAGGTGTGCAGTCCCATAATATATGAAGGTAGTTATGAGAATATAATAGATATATCAATTCTGGACAAATTAAGCCTCATTATTCACAAGCATTCCCAAACATATTTCCTGATTTGATTGAAGAAAAGAAATGAGATCAATCGAAAAGAAATGTCTAGTAAAAATTTTAAGACAAGTTACAAAATCATATGTGATGCAATATCGTGTCTATAGAAGTATGTCACATTCTTTTGGGTTGACTATGGCAAGTATGATAGTGATATATTTCATGATAGTCACAAAAACACATACTCATTTATGAAGGATTAGAATTGTATTATACTTCTGTAATTGAGAGTCAGCCGTACTCAGATAAGGACAAGAGTTATAGTGCCTTGTACTACATTTCTGTAGGCTATGAGAGACAACAATGAGACTGACCTTGATGAAGGTAAACAGTAGTGATATAGGACGATACCTAAAGCAATGCAACCCTATTAAAGAAATTTTAGGATGTTCTGATTGACAACCTACCACTTAGATTGCCACCCCTATGATAGATTTATTATGCTATAGATCCCATCCCAAGATTAGTGCATCTAAATCAAGCAGCTTATCGAATGCGACAAGTAGAGTATGAGAAGCTTTAGAAGCAAGTTGAGGATTTGATGGCTCGTGAACTAGTATGCAATAGCACCGGTACATGTCATACCAGCTTTAATTGTGCCCAAAAAAGATGATTTATGACGCTTGTGCATTGATGGCAGGGTCATAAACAATATCACTATCAAGTACAAATTTTCATTTCCGAGATTGGATGATTTGTTTGATCGATTATATGGAGCCAGTGTCTTCTCAAAAATTAATTTGCATAGTAATTATCACCTAATAAGGATGTGATTAGGGGATGAGTGACAATCAACTTTCAAGTCACTAGACGAACTGCATGAATGAACGGTCGTGCCATTTGGACTGTTCAATGCCCCGAGTTCCTTTATGAGGTGATGAATTAAGTTTTTAGAGCTCTCATTAGAATGTTTATTATCGTATTCTTTATTGACATTTTGATGTACACTTCTTTAGAGGGGTCACTTAGAGTACTTGAGATAGGTGTTTGGAGTTCTTCAAACAAAGAAACTACCAGCCACCCGAAAAAATGTCATTTTTTGACATTGCAGATTTGCTTACTAAGATATATTATTTCAACAACCAACAACAAAATGGACCCTACTAAGATCGAGGCTATTGTGAATTGTCCTAGCCAGTAGTTGTTCCCTCAAACATGTCAATTTCATGGACTGATTTTTTTATAGGAGATTTATAAGAAATTTTAGTCATATTATGGCACCCTTGACATAACTCCTCAAAGCAAACAGATTTCCTTGGTCAGATGAGAGTCTAATTTGGTGCTATAAAGAAATAGGTTACCCAAGTAATTGTTCTAATTCTTTTAGACTTCAACCAGGTGTTCAAGGTGGAGTGTGATGCATTCAATGTGAGAATTGGCACTGGGTTGATTCAAGAAGGAAACCCTATTACCTTCTTCAATGAGAAGCTAAATTAATCCAAGAGAAAGTATTCTACAAATGAATTTATGTTATAGTGAGAGCCCCCATTCACTGGAGTCATTATTTCTTAATGAACGTGTTTATTCTTTACATTAACTATGAGGTCCTGAGATTTTTGAACAACCAAAAGATACCAAAGAGAAGTCAAGCCTCATAAGTGGAATCTCTCTTCAATATAGTTTGTGCTTTAAGCACAAGGTAGAGAGTCAGAACAAAGTAGTAGATGCATTGAAACGTCGTTATTTATTAATCACCACTATGCCGTCCAAGATAGTTGGTTTTGATTTTGCCACTAATGAAAATTTTTTGAAGATTTTGATTATTAGGATAGACCGCATGACTAGTATTAGGGATCAGATGGTTATTTGTTCTCCCCAAAAACACTATGCATTCCTCAAAGTTCAATTAGAGATAGCATTTTTAAGAAAATATCATAATATGAGGTTGATAGGATATTTTGGAAAAGACAAGGCTATTTCCTTACCGAAAGAGAATTTCTACTGGCCTAGATTAGATCTATAAGTGAAGAGACATGCCAAACAATGCAAGATATGTTATTTGGCAAAGACATGGGGATAGAATATAGGCTTATACACCCCATTCCCATTTCCAGGGCACCCTAGTTGGATATGATCATAAATTTTGTGAAGGGCATGCCACAAAAATAGGTAAGTAAAAGTTTTATCATGGTAGAGGTAAACCACTTCTCCAAGATAGTAGTTGGATATGGGCATGAATGTTGTGGTGAGCTTACCATAACCACAAAGAAGTAAAAGTTTTGTTATAGCGGAGGTAGAACCACTTCTCCATGCTAGCACATTTTATTCCTTATCACAAGATAATGAATTTGTCATGTAATGCAGATCTATGCTTCTAGAAGATAGTCCATCTTTATGATATACCCAAGACCATCACTTCAGACAAGGAGGTGAATTTCCCCAGCTATTAGATGATTTTACGAGGTAAGTCAAGTAAAAAATTTCATTTCTGCTTAGCAACACAATCACAAACAGATGGAGGGACGAAAGATATTAATCGCAATTTGGAAAACATCCTCAGGTGCGTTGTAGGCAAGAATATTAAGCTGTGGAATTTGATTCTCAATCAAATTGAGTTTGCTTACAACTGGCCCACTAGCCAGTTGACAGGTCAAAAGCCCATTTGAGACTATGTACAGGCATAATCCTCTCAATCTTTTGGAATTAATTTCAATATCTCCAGCTACTGAACATAGTACTAATATGAAAGTCAGAGTTAGAGAAATAAAAACTTTGTATGAGCAGGTGAGAAAAGAAATTATCACGTAGAACATCAAGTATCAAAAGTAGCCAATAAGTCCAAAAGACCATAGGATTTTAAGGAGACTTAGTATGTATCGGGTTTAAGCAGAATAAGTTCGTTGCAAGTTCATTTAGAAAGCTCAGACAAAGAAAAAAATGTCCATCCTTAATAATAAGGTTTATAATATTAATCTATAAGATGAATATAATATGCTTGCTACGTTTAACACCGCTGAACTTTCGTCACATTATAATTATACGGATGTTTACATATAGAAGAGGAAGCTTCTCCTGCCGGTGGAGAGTGATGTGAAACATCCCGCCTGAGGGACTCACAAAGGGGCGAAACTATCCCATCCAAAAACATCTGCAATGAGAGCATTCCCACTTCTTCGTTGGGTCAATCCTTAAAAGCCCCTTTTTTATGCGTATTTTGAATTGCATTTTAGTTATTTCTTGCTCGTGACTATTTATAGATTATTATTTCTTATTTTTTCAAGGTTTTGATTTGGTTTATGTAATTTGGATATTTGTCTTTGTTTTCTTTTATTTATAGATGTAGCCTACTTTTCTTTAAGTGGTGAATCTGTATCTTGAAGAGAACGGGTGGTTGATCCTCCCCGTCTTACATTTCTGATCAATTTCATATATTCTCTTCCTCTTATCAGTTTACAACATCACCCAACTAAGTCCAATCCATAAACACTTTCTAGGGACCCTAAAATGGTGCAACTAATATATCTCATTTTCATGAATTTAGATGTACTTATTTTATGGCAGATAATAGGAAAGAGAACTTAACAAAATTTGATACCATATATAATAAAGACATTTCTTTACTCAAATCAGATTAAGGCTTATAAATTTAATTATAGAAGAGTAACATTTGACTTTAAATGAAAATCATCTATTGCTTCTTAAAATGAAACATTAGAATTGCAAGAAGACTGATAAATTAGTAAATTTAACTTTAGAACAACTAGAAGCCTAAAAAAAGAATCCACAGCATCTGTTTTACCTAGGAAGTGGAAGTATGCTACTAGCCATTCTACGGAACTCAAAATAAAGGATCCATTATAAAATTTACGACAAAAAAGTGCAATTAGAAAAGAGTTGGATCATTTGCATTTCTATGGCATATAGAGCTCGTATAGCTAAAGCATTGGCAGATGAGTTTTACATGCTAGTAATGCAAGAAGAATTAAATTAATTTATCAAGAATAATGAGGTTATCAGCTAATGCATATACCCAATGATTAACATGTGATAGAACTAGGCAGGTCTGTAATAATAGATTAGATACTCAAAAAAAAGAATGTAGCAAACAAAGCTAGATTGATAGCATAAAGTTATAGTCAAATTAAGGGAATGGACTTCAAAGATCCTATGCTCCTTAGCCAAACAAGAAACTATGAGATTGTTA
>JXCR01144149.1:41094-53301 GCA_002079205.1 Phalaenopsis hybrid cultivar | reverse complement strand
ATTTTAACTAAGGATAGATGATACCGCGTTATTTACTGAGTATACTAGAGATGATATGATAGGAACACAATTATATAAACCACATTCTCTTTGGAGCCACAGAAGACTCACAAAATCATGGATTTTCAAGAATTATGAGTAAAAAGTTCGAGAACATATTGATAGAAGAGCTCACATATTTCTTGGATTAACAGGTTAAGCAATACAAAGATCAAATTTTCATATCTCAAACCATAAACATCAATTATTTAATTAAAAGGTATGATATGAAAGGATACAGGTCTATTAGACTCTCATGAGCCTAACTAAAACAAATGACATAAGAAATGAAATTTAGAGACCAATAATACAGTGCAGGAGAAGCCTCAAAATCAGCTGAAAAACCAGTTGAATTTTTCCTGTAATTTAATGTTTGAATGGCCCGAAAGCAGTTAACGCTGAAATACCAGCTAAAAATTCAGTCATTCTAATTTAACATTTGAAAAACCAACTGCAGCTTTAAGCCAATACGGTAATCACTAAAAGGTGGCTGATTAATGGCTGAATTTCAACCAATAAATTTAATGGCTGTGCCCATAAGTCGTAATATATCAAAGTTGGGCATCAAAAACTCTCATTTTCCTTTGCTTCTTCATTTTCACTCTCAGCGATCACTCAATGATGAACAGAGACAACCTTGCTAGGTTCTAGCTAGGAAACCAAATAACGGTAATGCTCGTATTTCTCTCCACTTTCTTTCTCTCAGCCTTTATGGTTTATGTCGATGACATGCTCAGCTCATGATCTCGGAAAGGAATCCATGCCAACCACTCAATTCATATGTATTTACATTTTGAATTCACATGAGAGTTGTAGTCATGGATGAGTGTTTCTAGAGTGCTTTATGTTTTGTTGAAATTTCCACTTAGAATCTCAAATAGATATCTGGGATTGAGGAACACACCATAATTGGATACCTGATGATTGATTTATGGAAGATCTGCATGCATACCACATAGTTCTTATTTATTTACATATCTGACACCTAAACTCCATTTTTTACATGTATGCTGCCTTTTCTATTTATGAAAAGGTGTATTTCACTTTTAGGGGTTTGCCTGCAATTACAATTTAGCATCAGTATAATTTAGTAAATCCAAATAATAATAACAACACCAGCAACAAGCCTTTTATCCCACTAAGTGGAGTCGGCTACATTAACCCTTTTTATCCATTGTCCTATTAATCTCATATTTTCATTTAATTCTAATAAATTAAGATCATTTTTTATGCAACATGCCCAAGTGTTTTTAGGACTTCCACAACCTTTCATAACATAAGTCGAATCTAAAACATCTACCCTCCTAACCGTATTAACAGATGGTCGACATTTCATGGGACCAGGCCATCTAAAATGACTCTTTCTAATACTGTCTTCCACTAAATAATTTAGTAAATTCGAAAATCATAAATCACTTAAATTCACCCTCTCCTAGACTTAGTAAATCAGAATTTAAGCCGAATCGAAGTTCGAACCCTAAATCCAAATATTTATAAATCCATAATAATCTTGCATTTTTGCATTTGGTTGGATTCAGTAAAGCCGGTGACAAATAATATTAAAAAGCACTACCAAACACACATATGACTCATCACATCTAAAATGGAGCAGTATTTATATATATATGCTTTCTTATTTATAGTTAAGGCTTAGGTTTACAAACATATCAGTAAATTCCTATGCATTTACATATCTAACACCTATACTGCCACACAACTCCTAGGTATTTTATAGAAATGACACACAATTCCTATGCTATTTTAGTGTGATATTTGGGGTTTAGTGCAACGTTTGTAAATTTGAAATTTTAGGTATGAGATGTGTAAATACATATGAATTGTGTGCTACGTATACATATATCTCTTTCTTGTTGAGGTTAGAAACATTTGCATAAATACTGCTCCATTTCCATGTAGTTCCACACTTTTATTACTTTGACTGTTTTAGGTCTAAGAAAGTTACGTATCTAGCACACAATTCTTATGTATTTACAAATCTCACACCTATTCCAAGTTTATTTTTGATGTGATGAGTGATATGTGTGTAAATATGAAATTTTAGGTGTGAGATATGTAAAAGCCCCTTTCTTGTTTAAGGTTATGAAGTTTTGCATACATACCACTCAATTTTATGTATTTACGTACTTTTGCAATTTGTTTTGCTTTAGGGTTGGGATAATTTACATATACCTGCCACACAATTCTTATGTATTTACATATCTCACACCTAAACTTCCATATTTACATACATAGGACTTTTGTGCTTGAATCCTATATATGAGAAGCTGCATTTCACATTTAAAAATGTTTTAGAATTGCTATTTCTTGGTCTGATATTAAATTTTAGAGTGCAACGTGCGTACATGTAAGTGTTTAGTAATAAAAAGTTGGGAGTTGATACGAGATAAATTTGTGTTATTTCCTTGCATTAAACACCATGATATTTCTCATTTATCAAGATATTATGCTTGAGAAAGATATTTTTGTGGTTTTGTGCGGGTTACAGAGTTAATGTCACTTGGGAAAGGAAAAGATGCAAAGTCAAGCGCAAAAAGGATGAAAATCAGGATTTCACATATGCAGCATAGCATTTGCGCGCATGCAAGCATGTGCATCCACTTGCGTGCATGCCCACGCAATTCCGCGACCATACGTCCCACTTGCGTGCATGTGTCCACAAGCGCCTAAGCACACCACTGACCCCTGCATCCACAAGCCCGCATACGCTTCTAGCTTCCCAATTGCAAGCACAAATGCGCACCTGACTATGCATACCAACCAGCGCCCCTGTAGTACCTCCACAATCCAGTGCTTCCAAGGTGCCTGCAGCTGTGCGTCTACAGTACCTTAACATGCCCACGCGCGGGTGTGCACACATTTGAGCACACCTAAACCAGCCAACTTACCAAAATGCCAAATTTCAGATTTACCAATTTTGAGAGTTTGGATGTCTATTTTGGGTCTTTAATACCTTAATTAAGTAAATAACATGTTTTAATCATTATGAAACTACTGCTTGTTTTGGGGATCATGCCTCTAGGGTTTGGGGAAGTCTTTGGAGCCCTTCGAGTTTCTTCCTTGGGTTTGCTCAGAAGAGTAAGTTTTTCTCGTTTTTTCTCCTCTTTTCAAACTAGACTTAGCAGTTCAGTAAAATAGAAGTTTGTCTGTTGGAAATATTTTGGAACTATCCTTATAGGATCAATATACGGACTCATTTCCGTATATTACTTGATCGACCTTATACTTGTGTGATTCACCGACTTACTTCACAGCAATTTCAAGCATTATTAGACCTCAAGATAGCTCTAAAGAGAGTCTTTAAATATATTATGGATTCACCAAAACAATGATTGTAGTATTCCTAAGAATGAGCTATCATTAAAGCTCATAAACAATAATGATGCCAACTATACAAAGTGCAGAGTGGACCGAAGAGCACCTCAAGCACATGCTAGTTCTTAGAACTCTATTATATCAAGGTCAAGTAAGAAATAAAAATCAGTTTTATCCACCAAGACCATTAAAAATAGCACTGTTAGTAGTTGTGACTTGTAGTTACACTACATTAGACAACGGCTCATGAATTATAGACTAAGGCTAAATCGCATTCCAAATTAGATGAAACAACACCATTATAATAAATTTACTAAACAATGCTATACAAAACTTAAGCGCAAAACACATATCAACCCATCATCATTTTATTCGAGAACATAATAAGTCGAGATGACATAGTCATCAAGTTTATTAATACAAATCACTAGTTAGCTAATAATCTTCACGAAATCCTTCGCAAAAGATCGATTCATTTCTATTAAATGCTTAGGAATGCCATATATCAAACTACAGGTACCTCTTTGTGACTTATGACTTTATACACAAATTCTCTTTAAATAACATAAAATACCAATGTATGCTCAAGACAATTTTTTTATTATGTTAAAACCATACTCATCCTAGAAATCATCCCATAAAGTAAAGCTTGACACATAATTAAATTCATTTTCACTTCCAAATACATGAACCTCAATCATAATGAATACACAGTTGATCAATAACCTTGCATGTTTCCGCCCTCCAATTTTTAGTGTCTCTCATGAAAAGACTAGTCATCCTGCTCAACCAACACCTTCCACCCACAAGGACAACTAACAAATATATCAAAAGTTCCAACGTGGATCAAACGGAGGCAAAAATGAATGATCAAACTCTAGCCTACCAATGAAGGGCCACTACCCGAAGACATTTCCTAAATTTCAAGGATGTTGGTGATGATGATATTGGTGAAAATAAACATTTAGTTTGTACTGCATTTAGTTTTTTATTTATTTTTTTATTATTATTTTTTTTTTTTGTTCAAAACTAATTTATTCCCTATTTTATTATGATGACAAAAGGTTAAGAAATTATGGATGTCTAGAGATAGAAAAAGAAAGTCTAGTGCCACGTGGATGTGCATGGGAGAAGAATATTTGGAAAATTTTAATGCTATAATGAATGATATCAAAAAATAAATGACGACTTTTTATCAGCTTATTTTTTATTGATAATTATTTATCAACACTAATATATTCTATGTTTATTTTTATTATGAAATGTTTTTTATATCTAAATAATTTTCTAATAAATTGCTTATTTATAAAATTAGTTATATTTAGACAAATGATTTTCACTTAAACACCCATCTAATATAGCATTCATTAATTTCTATTTGTTATAATCAAAATAAGAAAGATTCTTGGTCCCATAAGCCTATATAATCTCATAGCNGTACTGCTTTTTTTTTTTTTTTTTTTTTTTTTGGTTCAAAACTAATTTATTCCCCATTTTACTATGATGACAAAAGGTTAAGAAATTATGGATGTCTAGAGATAGAAACAGAAAGTCTAGTGCCACGAGGATGTGCATGGGAGAAGAGTATTTGAAATATTTTAATGCTATAATGAATGGTATCAAAAAATAAATGACGACTTTTTATCAGCTTATTTTTTTATTGATAATTATTTATCATCACTAATATATTCTATGTTTATTTTTATTATGAGATGTTTTTTATATCTAAATAATTTTTCTAATAAATTGCATGTCATGTTATTTATAAAATTATTTATATTTAGACAAATGATTTTCACTTAAACACCCATCTAATATAACATTCATTAATTTCTATTTGTTATAATCTAAATAAGAAAGATTCTTGATCCCATAAGCCTATATTATCTCATAGATTTACATGAGTGCAACCTATATTAAAGAACTCGTAATTGATAGTTTCTAAAATTAAGTGTTTGCAATTAATAAGTACACTATTAGAGCAAATCAAATAGGAACTTGAACTTTAGTATAAGAAAATACATTGCATCTTTCATGTATTAAAAGCCAATACTTCAGACAAGCAATAAAACATGAACTAAATTTCTTTTAGTAAAAGAAAAACTAAATTCAGCCTAATCAATCCATTAAATTATGCTTCTTGTTAAGTCAAAGTATTTTCCAACATTATTTAGGGCCCATTTGGGGCAGCTTAATGGGTGCGGCGACGTTCCACCGTTGTGTTTGAATTATGCGTTTGCCTCTGATTATCTTCGCCGCTCCAAATCGCAATGATGGAATTCCTTAATACCCGTCGAAGCAGAATGTAGGTCGCGACCCGCGTATTCTTATCGCGTTAGGGTGAAGAATTTCGGAGGTGACCTTCTCTGCTCTCCCTAGCCCTTGCCCTACCGATCTCTCTTCTAGTCCGTGCTCTCGCTGAGATCAGCACATATTACGACCTCACACTCTCGCCCTCTCCGATCTTTCTTCTGCTCATATATGCCTCATACGAGTATGTAATCGACCCTCACATTACTCTTTGTTGGGAATACTGGAATAACTACGGCTAAGCATATGGTTTCCTACCTCACTTGTTTTATTTTGGATCGGCTTGTTTTATTTTTTGCTTGGGTTGCAAATAAAATGGGGCAGATGTAACTGCATAAGAATTCAAATGTGATCACACACAATATATATTGGGGCATTTACATACAAACTACTCAAATCTTATGCATTATTTCAATTATTTGCTATTGGTCTAAAATGTGAGCCATATGTTAGATCCTAAATGAGAGATCTTGCTATGGGCACCTCCGGAAAGATGGATTAAGTGTTTCGGTAGGTTTGGGTATGGGCAGAAAGATGGATTTTGTATTTCTATGCATCTTGAAATCTTTTATGCTTATTTTCGGTAGGTTTGGACTGGGGATTTTACATACATACAGACCACTCAATTCTTTTGTGTTTGTTTTGTACAGTTCCTGAGGATGAGCTTACTGAAGTTTCTTATTATTTTTGGTTTTAAAATCTGGAGCTCCACATGGATATTTCATTCAGTTTACCACAATACATAACACAATTTTTTTTATGGAAGAATGACATACATGCCACTCAGTTCCTGTGTCTTTATATGCTTGGAAAAGTGATGGAAAAAGTATATTTCACCTTTTACATACATAACACAATTTTTGCATTGATAACCTTACTTATGCTTGGAAAAGTATATTTCACATTTTAACTTTATGGTGGAATTTTTTATGTGATGTGCAAAATTTGGGTGATGTAAATGTAATAAAAAACAAATTTTAGGTGTTGGATATGTAAATAGATAGGGATTGGCGGCTAACTACGTAAATGCCATTTTATTTTTTACTTTAGCTTCCTTAAATGTTTACTTTACAGTCATATACATGACTGATGACTGTTTAGAAGAGAAGGCTCTTTTGAGGGCAAATAACTATGAATGACTGTTGAGAGAAATATTTTACATACATAAAGAGGGCAAATAACTAAAATTGAGAGAATCATTATGCACAATTTTATCAACGTTTAAAGAGATAAGCAAAGCAGAATTCATGCTTTCTTAAGCTTGTGATCACATAGGAAAGCAATATTGTTAATTGTTAGAGCAGAAGGCTCTTTTGAGGTATCTTATGCCTCTTGCTCCATAGTTTTTGTCATAACTGTTGGGATTTCTTTTACAATATTCTTATGCCGCTTGCTCCATAGTTTTTGTCCCTGAAACTGAAATGCAGCTATACGTTGTTGGTATTGGTGCAAAATCGTATGAACAATTGGTTTGCTCTATCTGCTCAGCATTCACACTCTATAAATAGATTCTCATTATTTCTCTTGCTATTATTGAACGGTATGCCTTGATGGGGAAGTTGTCTCTTGCTTTTGGGTTTTGTAATGTATTGGATGTGGCTATGTATTGCTCAGGATTCATTTTTGGGATTTGCTATATATTGCTCAGGCAGATTTTTGGGATTTATGAAATCAAGTTATCATGTTGCTTTATCTATTGGGATTTGCTACTTGTGCAGATTTTTGGGATTTGCTACTTCTGCAAATTTTTTGGATTTGTTGATTGCTGATCATGTTGCTTTATCAATTTGATGAATATTGCTTTTAAAGAACAACTTTTGGGATTTCATCTACAATATTCTTATGCCTCTTGGCTTCGTATATCTTTGCTTGGGAGTAGTTTGGTTGGCCTTTGAAAGAATTATAGTGCTATGTTAGAATTATAGTGCAATGTGAGAATTATAGTGCTATATCTGTTTTTTGGTAGCACAGATATGTAATATTTCCAATTTGGTTAATAAATTTCCATGGGTTTTCTTCTGTGGATGTAAGTCTCTGACCGAACCACATAAATCTCTCGTGTATTTGTTCTTTATTCCTTAGTTGCAACGTTGTGGATATTATATTGGTTGCGGGTGTTTATTTCTGGCTTGTTATTTCTTGAATTTGTAAAGTATTTATTTTAAAAGTTATTTGGTTATGCGGATGAAGAATTTATGACTTGTTCTTTTCATAAGGATTTCGAAAGTGCTTATTTTAATTGGTTCCTTATAGTTTCAACATGTTAAGGCAACTGAAGGGGGTCCGTCTGCAATGTGGGATAAGGAAGTAATAAATATTTTTTGCGAGCTATGCATTAAAGAAATTGAACTGGAGAATAGGCCAACCACATATTTTAATAAAGAAGGTTGGCAAAATATAGCTCAGAGAATCAAAGAATTGACTAGTAGGGATTACGACAGGCTTAAATTCAAAAACAAATTGGACCAATTGAAGAAAGAATGAAAAATATGGAAATAGTTGAAACGTTGCTCTGCCGGGTTTGGGTGGGATCCCATTAAAAGGACGATCGATGCTACAGCTGAATGGTGGACTGAGAAATTAGAGGTAATTTTCTAACTAATCCCGTACTTTTTTACTTCTCAATTTTATTACTTCTCAAATTAATTAGAAACTAATCCCCCTAAATACAATGTTACAGGCATTACCGACAGCGAAGAAATATAGGCAATGCGGAATTGAGCCGGAGTTCGAGGAAAAACTTGACATTATGTTTAAGGGGGTTGTGACGACTGGGAAGCACGCATTAAACCCAAGCGAGATGGGATTTTCAGGAATACCAAATGACTTGCCACCTGAACAGGTTATAGCTGATGAAGAAATTCCTAGTATTAACCAAAAAGAGATGGAGAAGTCTAATTCCATGTCCAAAAGGCCCAGACTTGCGAGGAGTAAGAAAGAGAAGAACAATTTTGTTAAAAACTCATTTGCAGAACTAATTGCAGTTTTTTCAGCTCCGCCTCCCCCTGACAATACGATTTGGGACTGCGTGGTCATTTTAGATACTATTACAGAAGTAGCAGCCGATATGCGCTTTCAGGCAAAATGTGTTAAAAAACTCGAGGACCCTACTCGTAGGCAAATGTTCATGGCACTGCGGCCCGAGATGCGCATTGAATATTTATGTATTATAGTTGAAGAATGAGTCTGCTTTTTATTAAGCTTTCATTAGACTTTTCACTTATGTATTGTTATTACAACAGTTTTTATCATTTATTTTTTGATGCTATGTATGGTTTGATTTTTTTTACTATCTTCGCTTGTGTATTCATATACAACATGTTATGTCACTTATTTTCTGATGCTAAGTAATCCTTGATGTTTTCACTATTCCATTTTCCTGTCACCAACTCTCCATAATTTCTTTCATCCTAATGTATTTCTCATTTCAGGATGTATCCACTGCAGGAATGCCATAAAAGAACGGCATGGGATGCAGTTATAGCGATATTATTATTGGAATACTACCGCTCCAGCTATAGACGGATACCACGCATAACGTCCTCTTATATTAGGGATAAATGGGTGGGTGAGATGCTTATTGGACATCCGATAAGGTTCAGCAACATTTTTAGAATGACTACGCCTATTTTTATCAATCTTCTACACGAGTTATGTCGGAACCATAGCCTACAAGGTTCTTCTAGAACGACTACGAGAGAGGTGTTGGCTATAACATTATACATGCTCTCACAGAATAAATCAGTTAGAAGAACTATGGAGCGATTTCAACATTCATGGGAAACCATTAGTCGATACTTTTCCAAAGATTTACAAGCACTTGTGAGCTTAGCAACACAGAACATTAAGTCAGTGGATACATTGTTCGCAACTATTCCTGAACAAATTACAAATGATTCTCGTTACATGCCGTATTTCAAAGTAAGCATTATTAATTTGTTACTTTAGCTTAATGACATCTTGAGTTGCTAATTATGATTAACAAAACTGCATTGGAGCAATTGATGGCACTCATGTAGATGTCAGACTACCAAGCCACGAGAGGTTCGCATATATTGATTGGAGTAGTACAACTACCCAAAATGTCATGGCAGTATGTGATTTCAACATGTGCTTCGCATTTGTAATGGCGGGGGGGCAGGAAGTGCACATGATAGTTGTTTTTTTTCCTATGCAACTAGGAATATAATACAGTGTTTCCCTCACCCACCTCCAGGTTTGTTCATCTTACTTAAATCTCTCATTAATTACATTTATTATTTTTAATTAATATTATCTTTAATAACAGGGAAGTATTATTTGGTAGATATTGCAAATCCGATGTTAAGTGGCTACCTGAAGCCCTATCCAAACACTAGATATCATATTCCTGATTTTGAGCGAGCAAGTGGCACGATTTGTGACAAAAAAAAAATGTTTAATAAACGGCACTCCTCTTTACGGGGAGTTATTAAAAGAATTTTTGGGGTGTGGAAGAAGAAATAGATTATCCTACGTGATGTTTCATCGTATTCATTTCCCAAGCAGGTGCATATTGTGGTGGCCACTATGGCACTTCACAACTTAATCTGACGACATCCCTCTCATTCAGATACGGACTTCAATATGGCTGATGATGATCAAATTATTGACTCTCTAGAACCTTCAGGATCTCTAGCTAATAATGAGATGAACTCGATTGAATATGAAACTCAGGACGGTGAGAGTGCAGCTGAGATGGCTGCTTTGAGGGAGTCTATCGCAGATGCTATATCTGGATGTTGATTCTGCCACGCTTTTTCATTTATTATATGTTCTTTTGGGATGTAATCCAACATTGTATGGATTTGTATTTTAAGGTTTTATTAAGAATTTTGTATCTTTCATTTGGGATGTAATTCTTTAAATTATTTATTTTGCCCTGTTTAGTTTTAGGTTTTTTCTTTCTTTTTCTTTTTTAGTTTTTGTTTAGTTTTTGTGATCTGACATATATCTTTTGATTGTTTTATCTCAATAGTAGCATGAGCTCTAGAATTTCAGGGAGCTCCCGAGTCGTGTTGTGTTACTGCGGACTGCCAGCTCTATTACTCACGTCACGCCAGCAGCATAGCAGTGGGAGACAGTTCTACAGTTGTTATAGGGGTGTTTCAGCAAGATGCGGTTTCTTCCGTTGGGTCGACATTCCGACATACTCCCAGGCCGACAGTGATCGTGTTATGATGGTTTCCCAAGAGGACAGTGCCGCTGAGGAGAGACGACGTCAGAGTTTTAAATTGAACATTTTAATAATTTTACTTGTAATTGTAATTGTATTTCTTCTTATTTTATTTGTTTTGATACTCACGAAGTGGTAAGCAATGTATTTTAATTTCTGTAACTGAACTGTAATATTTTAAGACATCTGTTTTATCTATTATTTTTCATAAATAGTTCTGTTGCAAACAGCTTAACCAAACAAGGGCAAAATAGTCATTTATCCAAAAACAACTCCTAATAAGTTGTTCTGAATAAGCTGCCCCAAACAGCAAGCCAGCTTATTCTGATAATCTGCGGATTATCAGATTATCAGAATAATTTGTTTACCAGCAGATTATAAATAATCAACAGCTGCCCCCAACAGACCCTTAAGATTATATAAGAAAGTAGCCAAATGAAAATTTTGATAAATTAGATTTTAATTTCAATTAAGAAAATTATAAAATAAAATGGGTTAAATGGATCCCCATAAGAGTTTGTGAGCCTTCACAAAGTCATTATGGATCTCTCTAATGTAGTGTGAACTTCCTAAATAATATAAGTATTACAACGTATGAAAAATAATTATATAGTCTTCGCAAACTATTTTGCAAACCTTAATAAGAATTTGCAGGTCTCCACAAAACTTGAAATTTGAAAATATTTAATCATGCTTTCTAGATGAAAGATCAAATCAAGATTGGGGTCTAGGGTTTACATTGGAGTGAAAGGTTTTTGTGAGTTAAAAAGCTATAAGAGATGTTATTTGAAGCATGGAAGCAAATGATTGGGGTTTGGTTGAGTGAATCTAAAAGAAAACAGATGTAATGGGTCAACGAGGTAAGATAAAGCCTCAAACTTTAAATACTTTAATTTAACATTAAGCCCCAAATGTATAATTATGCAAATTTTAAATAATAGCACCTACATGAATGTTGGAATTCTTACTTTATTAATTTTAATTAGTAATTTGAACATTTAAAAACCTAATATAAATAATATCTTAAGACTTAGTTCAAAAATAAATACTTATATTCCCACGCATACTATACCCTTTTCTCTCTAAACCAAACACTAATGTTATATTCTCCATCAAAAACTCTAAGAAAAAATTTGATTCAAGAAAAGATGGTTTTGCTTGCTTAAATTATGATGAAATCCCATTACGTGTTAATGTTGTGTTGGGCTTGGTTTCTTCATGAACAAATTTATCCACTCTTCCCCCTTAAATTCATTGTCTATTTTAAATTTTGAGTTATATTTAAGTATCTAATAGAGAACAAAGAAAAATGTATCACTATTAAGAAGAAT
>JXCR01144149.1:4703-18353 GCA_002079205.1 Phalaenopsis hybrid cultivar | reverse complement strand
CCAGTTCTCTAAGCTTTTACATTTAAACCAATTTTTATAACATAACTTCTTATATTTTATCTTTTCTTGCACATTATTATTCCACCACCAACTATTTTTATTTGTAAATATTTTTTCTTTTGGTTCTCCAAGAACATCTTTTGCTACTTATTTAATAGTATTCGTTATTTTATCTCACATCACATTTGTTTCTTCATGAATATCCCAAATATTGAAATCTTGAATTTTACTCATAAAAATAATTTTATTTGTGTCTTTTAAGTTTCTCCATCTAATTCTGTAAAAATAATTTGAAAATAATAAAAACAACAAAAAATAGGAAAGTCTCAAATAAGAAAGGAAATAAATCCAATACAAGAAAAAAAATTAAAATTGAGAAAAAATCATATTATATTAGAAAATAAATTCAATCCTCATAATTTCTAACAAGAATAAATTATTTCCTAATATAACTTCTAACACTCCCTCAAGTTGAAACATTGTTGAAAACGATATTCAACTTCGATTTGAAAGCATCAAATAATGGGTGAGGGAGATCCCATGAAGTAGAAATTGAAGTCTTCATCCTGTATTGCGTTGTCTTTAACTGTAGTTCATGTAATGTCTATAGGTAGGCGGAAAGCTCCTACAAGTAATATTACGGGGGAGTTTGCACAAAAGTGGACAATATACAGGAAAAACTGACTTATAGTTGAATGCGATTTTTTTTACTGCAGTTCATGGAATGTCTATAGGCAATCAGAACGCTCCTACAAATAATACAGCAAGGGAATTTGTACAGAAGTAGACAACCTGTAGGAAAAACCGACTTCTATTTTATTGTGGTTGTCCTTGACTGCAGTATATTTAGTGTCTGCGGGTAGGTGAAAGGATCGTACAAGTAATGTTGCAAGGGAGTTTGCAGGGAAGTAGACAACCAACAAGAAAAGCTACAAAGTATGGCTTGTAAAGGAAAAAAAAACAAGAAAAGCTCCAGAGGTGGCCTTACTGTAAGAGAAGGCTCCAAAGGAGGCCCTGCTGCATGAAAAGCACAGCAGAAGGGGCAGCTGCATAATAGATTCTAGAGGAGAGTCTGATGCATGGAAAAACTCAGAAGAAAGAGTCTGTTACAGGAAAATCTCTAGTGGAGGTTTGACATGTCCTTGAACAGGTTAATTTTTCTACTACATTTTATACTTATTTTTTATGATATTAGATTTTAATGGAATATATTTTCATATTTTTCAGTTGCAGGTACAACAAATTAAGCAATTGATCAACATACTCCTCTACGCTTGAGCTTTTATCTGAGCTTAGGTCTATTCAGAGTCATGCTGGATTTAGTTTTTGTACAGGTTATATCTCAATTCTATTACTTCCGCTATCTGACCTGGTTTTTATTAAGTAGGCTCCATAAAGTTGCTTGATGAGTAATATGTGGATGACCTTGACTATCCTTATTACTGATAGAGGTGCATACTTTTATGGAGAAGGTAATTCTTGAGAATGGCAACACATAAGCCAATGTATAAAAGATAGCCCAGTCCATGGGTTTACACCTATGAAGCTTTTTAAAGCACCTAGTTAATCAATTAAGTGATTCCGTTAGAAATTGGGAGTAAAGAGGGGACGTGCGATGAGAAGCAAGGATGAGCTAATTTCCCTAATCTATTGTGTTTGTGAGTTTGTTGGAGCAAATGGAAATTTGGAGGATTAAAAAAAAAACTGAAACTTAATTAGTCGAAAAGAAATTGGGTCGAGCAAATTAAAATCTACACACTTAAGGCGAGGCAGTGATAAAGTAATTAAGTAATTAAAATGATATATAATTAAAAAAAATATTTGTAAAAATGGCACCGGCGCCAAGGCGCTGAAATTAGCGCCATGGCACTGTGTAACCCGGCACCTAGGCGCCGAACCGGGCACTTATGCGTCAGGGCCTCTGGTTAATTCGTGAATTAAAGGACCGACGCAACTTCTTTTGCATCGTGTGACCTCCCTGCTTTTTCTTCTTCCCCTATCGGTCAAAGCTTCGAAGGTGATCCTAAGGCTTCTTCTCCTTGGCGTTTGGCTTGGATTTAGAGCTTGAAACCACTAGATCTCATCTTCTCCAATTAAGAATCCTCCTCCAACCTTGCTATTTTTCCTTTAGCCACAGTTTTCATCCACATTTGAGTGGAGATTTCAGATTGTTTGAAAAATGATGGAGAAGATGCAAAAATTCTTTTAGTAGAGTTTCTTTTGCTCTTAATTTGTATATTGAGTTATATACAACAATGACTTGGCCTCATTCCTTCTTCCATTTGATTTTCTCCACTAGGAATGGCTTCTAAGACTAAAGGCAGTAAGGGGAAAGCAACTTTTGATCGAAGGAAATTTGTCAANCTCCACTAGGAATGGCTTCTAAGACTAAAGGCAGTAAGGGGAAAGCAACTTTTGATCGAAGGAAATTTGTCAGTTTAAAGACTCAAGGCAGATACAATGAATTTCTTGTGTCGAAGAAATTGATTGCAGAGCGAAGTTTTGGTAGTCTTGGTGGAGCGGTGAAAAACATGATTGTTACACATCACTGGAAGAATTTCTGCTACCTCACTGTCGTAGTTGTCATTTCTGTTGTTTGTGAATTTTATGTGAACCTCACTGAAGCTGCAGATGATTCAGTCATTGTCAGGGAGAAGTGAGTGAACTTCNCAATTTAAAGGCTCAAGGCAGATACAATGAATTTCTTGTGTCGAAGAAATTGATTGCAGAGCGAAGTTTTAGTAGTCCTGGCGGAGCGGTGAAAAATCTGATTGTTACACATCACTGGGAGAATTTTTGCTACCTCACTGTCGTGGCTGTCATTTCTGTTGTTCGTGAATTTTATGTGAACCTCAGTGAAGCTGCAGATGATTCAATCATTGTCAGGGAGAAGTGAGTGAACTTCACTCCCTCTTACATCAATGCATTTTATCATCTGAAGGACACACCTGACTGTTTCTACTTGGATTCAATCTCACTAATTCACAGCTGGACGAGATTCTTATGTTCTTGACTGACGAAAAAGGAGCTTGGAAAGTCAAAAATGATTACAGGGTAAATTTTCCTCTTCTAAGTTCAATGTTGAGTCAAAGGCGTGGCATTATTTCATTTCTGCTAGACTCCTCCCTTTTACAAATCTGAGTGAGGTGACAAAGGAGAGAGTTGCTTTAAATTATTGTATTCAAATGATGAAATCGATTGATATTGACTCTCTGATCTATAAGACTATCATCAATACTTCTAATGGAGATACTACAACTGGATTAGGATACCCCTCCCTTCTCTTCTATGTGTCAGCATTCTGGTGTAGGTTTTGAGTACTGGGAAGAATTATTGCAACCACTGAAGCCTATCAGTAAGCCTAATGTGGAATTATATGTGAAGCATGCAGCATTTGGAACTGAGCCTTGATCTTTTGATGATCCTTCTTCCTTTAAGCCCTCTACTTCACGTGCTTCTGCTCGCCCTCCTACTACCTTGGATTCGATTTCTGATCGTTTGGTGAAGTTAGAGGATTATTTCACTTCTATCCAGGAACAGATATCTGATACTGCGGATTTTTGGAAAATTTAGATCTCCAAAACAAGCGGCATAGAGAATATGAATATGGTTTCCATGCATCTTTGATAGAAGTTTTTATAAGGAATAATATGTCAAGAACCAATAGCAATATATAAGTCATTCGGAAGAACCCATAAAATCGAATATCTCAACATAGACTTCTAAATCAAAAATAAAACATACAATAAATAATTGCATTGAATATTATACCCACGGTAGCCTCGAAGGCCATTGATGTGGGGAAAAAAATACATGCAAAAGAACTGGAAATAAAAGTATTGCCAAATTGAGATTCAACATGTAAATCGTTGCATAGACCGTCATTCCAAAAAATATTAAGCGTTTTCACAACACATTGCATATAAAGTAATAAAAAATAAACATATAATATCATTTCATCTACTAACTATGACATCTGTAATTTGTTCTTTGAACTCTATCATCTCCCCTACACATTTCTCATAATAAGTAAAAGACTCAAGAAAATCACTTTCAGTCTGTGATTGTCAGAGTTGATATTCACATACTTCAGCAGAGACATTGAATGCCCTTCATCTTCCTTATTGAAGCCAATGTCACTATGTGCAGGATACCACCGAATGTAGTTGTAGAGAGTCATTGTACCAACTAATATCTGCACTTGTTTGTTGAACAAATATGTCAGCATATCTCACAGAAAAACCTATTCTTTCTTCAAAACTCCAAATATTATTTCAACAACACTGCGTAAGGATTAGTGTTTCTTGTTAAACATTTTTTCCTACCACGAGCAACATTACTAGCACTTTCAAAATCAGAAATGCGATATTTAAATCAAGAAATGGTTTAAAAAACCCTCTTTGTAAAGGATATCCAACATCAACCAATTAATATTTCTCTGATATAATTATAATCATTCGTATTGCACTAAAAGTATCATTCATTTATTAATATTCAAGTAAATATGGAGGTGCCTTCGAAAAGTTATATTTCTAAGTTCTCTTTGCAAATTTGAATATGTGACTGTCATGTGCACTATCTTCTCATGCGGTCATAATAAAAACAAAGCACATATTAAATTCACATACAATCATTACATTTTATTTGGGTGAACCACATCCCTCGATATATGCGATCTTTTCATTATTCGACATGCATGCATCCACAAGTGTTTCATCAATCGCTCAAATACAATCCTAAAACATTTAATAAAGGTATTTGAGTTAATGTGTTCAAGTAAATTCAGAAAAATATGAACGCATGCATTTACCTTAAAATATGACATATAACATTAGTCTTGTGAAATCTCTATGTGGATGCTTTAGAATGTGGGATCCTTGAGTTTGATAATTTATGATGATAAACTGATCAGAGCATTCAACCCAATTAAAAATTATCTACTGATTGTTTCAAATAAGTGTTCAAATTGCATCATGGCTACTCTCATATATTCATTCTGTAATAAAATGTAGTGGGTTATAACTAACACCTCTCTGAAAGTCATCTGGAAGAGTCGTCGAGTCCATAATTCCTACGCAGTTCTTCTGACAGATCGATGAATATGAGTTGTGTATAACATAACATTTGTTGGGTGCCCTGTAAACAACTCATCAACCTACTTATCATCTATGTATGTGGATGTCATGCATGGACAACGAGTAATATATAAGTTATAGTACTCATACATTAAGCATAACGCAGCTACAATTCTTCTTCTACAATTTTCTCTATTCATGTTATTCATTGTTATGCAGCTACCACATAAAAATAACATTGAATTAGCTAGAACAGACATTAAACAAAAAATAATGATGAAGAAATTTCGAAAAGCAATGAACAGGTTGTAGCGTTCGTAAAATGTCCCGATCAAAATCAAAGATAAAGTATCTAAGAAATAAAACCTAAGCATATTGAAAGTAGCAGAATAATATTCCCATGAAAATCAAACATAAGGTGTTCAACAAATAAAATGAAATTCATGCATCCCAGTTGTCATGGAAATTGCGCAAGTAATTCACTCTATGGTCAAGGGCCATCAACATAAAGAATTTTTTCTTGGTCGGTTCTTCAAGCAACTTCATAGAAAATAAGTACAGCAATATGTTCTCATAAATTTCTGGAGTTGCTTCCAAAATTCACATTACTTGCTGAATAGAAATTGCTTGTAATGTACTAGAATCGTTGGGGCATGAAACAACTAACTGTGAAATTTAATTTCTAATAAAAACTACAATTTTTTTCTTTTTTTCAACCTTAGGATGCTTAGATCGACTAGTAGATTCAACTTCATTGAGGTTAGGGTTAGGGCATTCATTGGAACAATCATTTTGCTCGGCATCCACATGCTCGGCTATGCCAACAAACCCTCTCTCGTTAGCGGCCCAAGCATGATCACCCATGACAACAACTCCACCAAACATACGATCCAACTTTTTTTCAAGCTCAAGGCCCATGCTAAATTTTTTGACATTTGGCATGACCGACACATTAATGAATGATTTATATGCTGATGTAATTGCAAAAAAAATTGATAAAGGACTGGACGTTTCATAAATTCTCACCTTCAATCTCTCGACCCACCATTCCTCTAAAGCATCGATGGTTCGCTTTATCGGATCACAACCCAATCCCGTGAATCATCGCTTCAACTCTTTTCTTATTTTTCAATTTTTTTTTTAACTGATCCCACCAATTTTTCAATTGCAACCAATTATATTTTCTTTTTGTGCTTTCTTTGAACTTTTTTATTATATTTTGTCACTTTTATTTGTTAAAATAGGTTATTAACATATTTTCCAATCCCACTTCCTTAAGGTGAAGATCGCAAAATATTAGTTTCATATCTTTATCTCACATGACAGATGAACCAATTTCTTTTGTCTTAACCATGATGATACTAGCATAAAAAGAATAAAGAAACATAAATGATTGGCAAAGAAAAAAGAAAGTGTCGTTTAAAATAGCATAACTTAAAAAGCTAACTAAAAGAAATTTCTAAAATCTATCAACACGTCACTTATAAACACCACCACCATCACCACAACATCAATACAAACCCAAAATCACCACCAGATCATCAATATCAACCCAAACCCACCACCACATCATCAACACCCATACATCATCACCACAAGTATCACCGCCAACACCGCCACTACAATATCACCAAAAAAACACCACCAACACAACCAGCACAAACATCATCACCAACGGCACCGCCACCGCCACCGCCACCATCCACAAACACAACCAACAAACCACAACACCACCACCACCACCATCATGGCACGAAAAGCCACCACCGAAACAACCAACCCCATGTAGCCAAAAAACTACCACCAACATCCACACACACCATCAACAAACTCCCAGCACTACCACCACCATGGCATCAAAAAATCACCACCAACATCAACACCACCATGATATCACAAAAAAACTACTATCATAATCCACACACACCGCCAACACCATCAACATGGCACCAAAAAATCACCACCAAAACCACAACCACCAAAATCACTTCCAACAAACCACTAACACCACCATCACAGCACCAAAAATCCACCACAAAAATCACAACCACCAACATCGCTATCACGCTACCGCCACCATGTCACAAAAAAACTACCACCAATATTCACATAAACCACCATCACTACCACACCAACAAACCACAACTAACATACTATCACCAAATCCAATAAAAGGGGCAAACCACTAACACGAACCAAACCAACAAATAGAGCAGCAAAACCACATTGCAAGTCCACCCGAATTGAGCCAAAAACAAAATAGAGCATATAGCCCCTACTAAGCAAGCCATATCAGGCAAATAACAAATAAAATTTCTTTCTAGAGGGCGACAAATCGCAAAAAATAGGCTACAGACCCCATTGATCAGAGATCGAAAGGTAAGGGGGAATGTCAAAAATTGCAAAAAGCCTCAAACCGAACCCTTCTAATGAGCAAAGAACAAAGACCACATAGGTAATAGGAAAATGTCAGAAATTAAATAGTTCCTCAAATCAAACCATTCCAACATAAACCGCAGAGCAAAGATCACACGGGTAATGGGAAAAATATCAGAAACTACAAATAAAGCAGAGCCAGAAATAGCAAAGCTCAAGCCACACAGGACAAACCATGAAACACATTACTATAAAATAACAGTAATTGTATTGGGTAGAGGATACCGTAGGAAGATATGGGAGAGTACCACGGGAGCTGGAAATCGGAGAGAAGGGAGGAATGAAGGAAGAAGATGAGACTTTATGCCACCAGAACCAACCACCGGAGATAAGGGAGAGAGAAGAGAGATAGGGCACCAGAGAGACAACAGAAGCACAACAAAAAAAGGGCATGTGAGAGAAGCACAAGAAAGGGCACCCGTGGTAATGTGTAATGAAGAAAATGTGAAACACGGAATCAAACCTGTGACCTGCGTTTACATATGTTTTTCCCAAAAACTGTTGCATTGTCATTTCAAAATGCACCTTTTTGCATTCTCCTACCGTGTTGCAACTAAAAGCTACCTCAGATGCACCATAAGTTAATGTTCACTAATGTTCATACCCCACTTTTTCGCTCTTTGTTTCTCTCTTCCGTCCGAAAATCATAGAAGGGAGGAATGAAAGAAGAAGATGAGAATTTATGGCACCAGAACCAACCACCGGAGATAAGGGAGAGAAAAGAGAGATAGGGCACTAGAGAGATGAGAAAAACACAACATAAAAAGGGCATGTGAGAGAAGCACGAGAAGGAAGGGGCACCCATGGTAATGTGTAATGAACAAAATGCGGAGCACAGAATCAAACCTGCGATCCGCGTTTACATATGTTTTTCCCAAAAAGTTGCTGCATTGTCATTTCAAAATGCACATTTTCGCATTCTCCCGCCTTGCTGCAACTAAAAGCTACCCCAAATTCACCATTAGTTAATGTTCACTAATGTTCATACCCCCCTTTTTCTCTTTTTGTTTCTCTCTCCCGTTTTATGCTTTATTCTTTGGGTGTGGCCTACAAGACAAACTTGGATTCAACACTGTGTTAATTGAATAACATTGTTATATAAAGAACACTACTATCTATATAACAATAAATCGAAAAACCGATAAACTAAAAAGAAGGCCTTAGCTAATGACATAATCTTATATAGCAGATATAGGCGAACCAAATAGCCCTAGGTGTTAAAACTTAACTCCTTACGATAGCAAAATATTTTACTAGCAATAATCATTTGGCCAAAAGGCAAAATGGAACAGGTTCAGAAACGCCGGTTGCAGTATGCAGGAGCCATTTCCATCGACTTCATATCATCAACCTAATGTATTCCCACAACTTAGCTTCAATTATGAAAAACGAAAAAAAAAAGGAAAACTAAAAACTAAGAACTACAACATTGAACAAAAGGAATATGTGCAACAGGTTTTGTGCTAAAAATTAGATAAAGAAGGGCTACCGGAAGCGGATACGAAGATTCCCTCAGCCGATGCAGAACAAAAAATATAAATCCATAGTAAGAAGAACGGAATCATGTAAACCATCTTCGATGAGAGCAAATGGCTTCCTACGTTCTCCACCGCTCGCCGGTGGAGCACCTTAGGATTCCCAAGCAGTTGCTTGCCGATCCATAATGCCTTCAATCTCCTATTTCCGATGATCTCGGCATGATAAGTATTACATTAGATTATAGGGCTGCCTAGGCAAATTTTTCGGTCTTGTAGGTTTAGAAGTGAGTAGAATTTAATAAATTCTAGAAATTGTGGTTTAATAAATTCAGCATGCTTAAATCTAAAAATTTATCTGATAACGAATTAAATAGATTTAGTTAAATTATATCAAATAGTTTTGTAAGTTCTATTAACATTTTAAAAGTTATTATATTTATTAGGAAAAAAACTATAATTAAATTTTAATTATTCTATTATGGCGAAATAAATTTTTTATTAAACTTAATTAAATCGAATTTAATTTTAATTCTTTATTATATTAGTTAATAATTAAATATTAACTAAACAAGTTAATTATTACATTTTTTTGTTAAGCTACTTATTTTTTAATGAATAAATTATTATTAATTAATTATCTAAATTAAGAATTATTTAAAATTTTATTAAATAATTTAAATTTTAAAAATGTATTTTTTTTATTACTTAGCTATTAAATAATTACATATAAATTTCTCTAATTAAAATGAACTTGATACTAAATAAATTAATTATTTATTAATTAAATTAACAAATTTAACCTAAATAAAAATAACTTAAAACCACAAACCTATCTCGTTCTTCCCTCTTCGTTGGAGACCCTCACCTACTCCTTCCTATCTCCCAATTTTAACCCAAACTTGCCCTCTCAATCCTAAAACATACTTATAACCCTCCCCCTCACAGTCAATGGCCCAAAACCCTTGCATTCGTGAATGAACCATCGTGATAAAGCGCAATTAGAGCCTGATGGGAAGGTAATGATGGGATCATGACATATAAAGACCACCGAAACTCCCATCTTTCTCATCCTTTCGCTCCACTACTTCTAGAAATCATTGAGGAAGGTAATCGTATTCACGTTATTCTTCCTCTTCGCTTGTCCCGGATTAAATAAATTCGATTATTCACAAAATTTAGCAAATTTGGGATTTAAGCCTGAAATCTGTGAAATTTAGATTTATCAGAGCGGTGGATTTATTTTGTCCAAATTGGTCATCTCGCAAGATTTAGCCAAAATCTAAGTTAAATCCTGGTCTAAATCCATTGTCAAAGAGTCCCTCCAAGAGAAATTTAAGTGAGTTAAATATTTAGGGCCACAAACAAGTAAATTATAGCTGCTAGAATAGGGAAACCTTGATTTGGTGAAGCGATGGGTAAAATATTCAGGTGATTTTGATAAATATCCTACAAATCTTATCTATTTATAAATTTAATATCTATAATTTAATATTTCGTTGTATAATATTTAATTTTTTAACATCATATTAAAAAAACACTAATGATATTTTTTTTTAGTAAAACACATCTTTACATAGATATATTTTGAGGTTATTTTGACACTAAAATGTTTTATAAGTAAATATCAAAACTTTGGTATTAAATTTGTGTGTGGTATGTATGTAGATTATGTTATTAAAAATTAAAAAAAATCATAAGAACATTCTAGGGGTTATTTGGTAGCAAGATTTGAATAAGATTTAACCTAAATCTTTTAAGAAGATCATAATTAATAAAACAAACTTACCATCATCTTAAATCTCATTCTAACCCCCTTTGATTAACTAAATATGTGAATAAGACAAATTTAATAAGATTTAGATCACGAGTGAAATGCTAGCAAAAAGGTTGTCCTACTTGCCTATCACACACTTTTTCATGGAAATTATATCAGGTCATCACTCACCACATTCCTTATTTCCTTTCTCTACTTAGTAACCTGAACATATCTAGATCCATGGAAACCTTTAGCAAAATTTTGAGCAAACTATTATAATGTTGGGTGGTAATGCTATATTATTTAGACAATTTATGAGCAATCTCTTAGGTGTAGTTTTCGCTGGTATTCTTATTGGCCAATGGTTTAGTCAAGACATTTATTAAGCTTGAGAACCTCTTAATCAAAAGGTTTGTCAGTACCTAGAACCGAGTGAGCATGGGTGGCTTGGTTGTGAACAAGCAGAGATGAATGAGAGTACATAAATAACATTGACTAATCCAGAGTTTAGTCCCTAAATCTGTGGTTAGGTTGAGAGAATACTGACTACCACTCCAGAGCTCTCACTTCTCCTTCCTCTGATGGCTAATAATCTCGCTTTAGTTTCCAAGCAACTGGACCAAATTGAGGATTTTAATCTGTCGTCTTAAAATTTCTAATTCTACACCCATCAAAATATATTTCCCTATTTATTTGCACGCAACCCCATGGACTATGTTATCAACCTTGAAATTGAATGTGACTCTTATTTTATTGCAAAAAGCATAACTATTTCAGATCTTATGTTTCTCAATAAATTTTAACATTTCAATTGATCAGATCAAAAAATAAATGAAGATCACAATTTATTGACATTTAAGACCTTACATAACAAATTAATTTTTTATAAAACTACTCAGAATTCATGAGAAGGATACGACAAAACATAGATTTTATATAAAAAATAAGTTTACAAAACAAAGAAAGGAAAGAACACAACTTACGTTCTTAAGTAAATCCCTTGAAGTTCCCTTGAAGCACTTTCTCTCTTTACAATCACACTCAATTCTCTCTTCGAAATGTAAAGAAGAAGAAATCTCTCACCTTTCCTCTCCTCTTACAACTCTTGAAAAAAATCCTCTCTTCTCCCAAGACTTCTCACTCACGCCAACCCCTTCCCTTCATACCTCTTGCCCCCTTTCTTCTCTAAACTCCTATCTCACGCTAGCCTCTTCTCTTCAAACCTCTCACCCCCATTTCTTCTCCAGACTTCTCTTTTTTAATTAGGGTCAGCCTTCATTTAAAAAATAATTCAAAATTCCCTCATTTTTTCCCCAAAAGGCATACTTCTTCACACCAAGAGACAAGTCCCTTCATTCAAGAGTCTTTCTAAAATGTTTAGATGCATTGAATCACTCCATGAGGTGTTTGAATTGATTTGAGCCTTAAAAAATTGCTCAAAAATAGTCACTAACTGCCTTACTCTCTCTTAGTTCATCTCTGGCACTTCTGGTGATAGCTCTGCCACCTTTGGTGCCAATTTATTGAAGTTTGTGTTATTCTCTGGACTCTGGCGCCTTTGGCGACAATTCTGGTGCTTCTAGCGTCGTTTATCTATAAAATGCCGCCTCTAGGGACAGTTTTTGATGCCTCTGGTGCTAGCTCTCTGAAAAATGGCGCCCCTGACGCCAGGATGATGAAATGCTCCATTTTGACTCTAAATTTCGTCCTTTTTGCTACTTTTTGCTCCAATTGCCTAAAATCGATATACCTACAACAAAACATAAAAATACCCTTCTTTAAAGTGTAATATCACCAAATTTAAACATAAAATGAATACATAAAATTGCATATTATTTTGGTGTATCAAAATCCTCCAAACTTAATGTTATTTGTCCTCAAGTGACTCTTTTACTACCTAAAAATATGACTTATGGTAGAGATTAACTTATAAACTTCTATAATTTGGTTTAATAAATGTAATGATATAACTTAAGAAAAACTTTTAACAACTTAGGGTGAAACTAAAAGCATAAAAACACCTAGTAATTAAGTTTAATATTTCTAAATCTATATTCATTTCAAGAAAAATTGTGATTTATCATATCAAAGATACTTAGAATATCCATATGAAAAATAATTTCATGAAAACTTTATTAATAAAGGTATTAATACTTAGATACAAGTTTAGAAAATATAATAAATTCTTTTTCTNGTTTTCGGCCCAAGTTGATTCAAGTGAAGCCAATTTTTTATTAGACATCTCCTCAAGCTTCTCCTCACATAAAATTTTTAGGTCCCCATATACTGAATGAGTTAGATATGGACATTCACATTCAAAGACACTTGACTGAAAGCTGACAACAAGCATTCCTTTAGCAAGGAATCCAAAGCGGATATACCCGGAAAGACGTGATAAACACCCGAAAAGTTTCGCATCTTACTCGGTCAAGTCCTATCTACGAAGACCGGGTTCTCCTACTCCAGTAGTGGGAGCAGTCCTTCTGTTTTGTGATGCAAGTAGTAGGAGGAGCAAAGAGAAAAAAGGAAGTGGAGTTGAATCATACATCAAAGGCGTTAGAGAATGACGGGTTTCCTTATATGATGATCCCTTGGATTCAGTTTCCAAGGGATTCAACAACATTTCGTGCTTAATTTTTGGACAATTTCTTAAGAGTTGGTGTATGAATCCAAGGGAATCCAAATTATTCACAGATTCCTCAAAAAAGAGAAGTGATCATCATATGAGGAAACCTGTGAATAATTTGGGCTTACCACCTCTAACCGCCAACATTATACACAATTTGTACATTGAAACAAAATCTAGAGTTGGTGTATGTCAGCACTATTTTTGGTGTGGGGTTGCCCGTAAGAAGCTGTCGGTCATCGAAATTGAAATCTCGTTGCCCGCTTTGGAAGGACGTTA
>JXCR01144148.1:246363-260465 GCA_002079205.1 Phalaenopsis hybrid cultivar | reverse complement strand
ATATATATATATATATATATATATATATATATATATATATATATATCTGTGCGTGTGTGTTTATGACTGTATAAGGCTCTATTATAAAAACATATAAGTAAAAAAAATAAGGCCAAAGTTCAGATCTGTGCGTGTGTATTTATGACTGTATAAGGGGTCTATTATAAGAACTTATAAATAAAAAAAAAAGAAGGCCAAAGTTTAGATCTATATTATTTTCATGCAGCCAAACTTGCATTGCTAAGAAATATTGGATAACAGATACATCATCAACCAATTTTGCCCATCAAGCATGAATCTCGAGACAACCTTTTTGAATAAGAAATATTCAAACTTCACTTAAAAATCATCCACTTCGAGTTTAACAAACGAATAACCAAACAAATAGGCTCAACGAGACCGATCGAATGATACTAGAGTTGCTCCAATTTGTGTCAAATAAATCCCAAATTAAAGTGTTAAAACCAATATTGTAAGCTTTTAGTGCATAATTGAAAGGTTAAACTGAATATAAATTTGACAAGCTTATAGTCAAATGGAGCGTCTCAGCAAGATGAATCCGACGAGCTCGAGAACTCTCCATTATGATATCATTTAAGAAATCAAATTTTCACAGAACAGTGTGTGACCGAGGGTATCTCTTCAGTTCGTTTATTTGATTGGTCTGAATTCCATATTTATTTTCAATTCGGCCTCTCCGAGACTATAGAAGGAGCCCTGCCCAGTTCCTGAAAGAGAACTTAAGCCTCGAGCTAGAAGTCGATTGAAGCTTGGAGAAGGAGCTAAAGTTGAGCATCGCTTTTGCACAAAAGATCTACCAACCACCACCTACTAACCACAGTTGGCCATCATCGTTCGCCTCCGAGTTGAAGTCCAAACATGCATTGCAAAGCGAGGAGTAACAATCGACGTCATGGGTGTTAGAAAATTCATGTTTCAACTTTATACACAAATTAAGAAGAAAAGTACATAATAGCCAAGATCTTTTAAATTCATGATTTTTACATATGTAAAATAAAGTGACGCATACCTGTATTCATGATGAACAAATTTGATCTTGAAGAGATAGAGTTTCTCTCCCTTATCCCTTAAAACTTTCTGTACTTTCTGATGGAGAGAAATGTTCAAGGTGTGTGGGTAGAGAGAGGACCCATTCTCAAATTCATGCTCTATTTAACCACCATCCATCAAGGGGGTTACTAACCAATAGGATTTATGATAATTTAATAAATTAATTGATTTTTATTAATAAAATCAATGACATAAGTTAGTAACATTTATTTATTTTAGGGGTTATATAATTACAAAAATAAATATCATAAGTTATCATAAATTATGACATAAGTTATGAGTTAAGAAAATAAATAACTTAAGTTATCAAAATAAATATCATAAGTTGTCATAATTTATGACATAAGTTATGAGTTATGAAAATTAATAACTTAAGTTATCAAAAATAAATCTCATAAGTTATTAAAATAAATGTGAGTCATAAATAAAAATATAACATTCTCCCACTTGGCTCACTTAATTTTAATAATGCATTACATACTACAAGATAAATCCTTCTTTATATTGGTTAAATCATAAATTATTTAATAAGTATGAAATTAATATGAATCATGGCGGTTGTGCATCAATTTATCGACACAGTCCCTTCCATGTATCACGATATCAATTACATACTTAGCATAATGAGAATTAACATCATGGTCCCATAATGTCTATTAAAAGACAAATCTTGTTGAAACATCATGCAACATAAAGTGTACACTAACGATAAAAACAAGATTTATAAATATCAGAAACAAGAAAAATTGGGCCCAAAATGTCAAAATATAAAGAGCATAAAACTAATAAAGGGTTTTGGTAATGCCCATTCTCACGACATGTTCGTTAAATGTCTTCGGTGACAATCCTTTTGTTAAAGGATCTGCAATCATGAGATTGGTGCTAATATGCTCAATTGACACCCTATGTTTCTGAACTTCTTCCTTAACGGCAAGATATTTTAATTCCATGTGTTTAGCACCTTTGGAATACTTGTCGTTTTTGGAAAAGAAGACTGCCGCGGAGTTATCACAATAAATTTTCAAC
Source organism: Phalaenopsis hybrid cultivar (assembly GCA_002079205.1). NCBI lineage: Eukaryota > Viridiplantae > Streptophyta > Magnoliopsida > Asparagales > Orchidaceae > Phalaenopsis > Phalaenopsis hybrid cultivar. The sequence goes on along the minus strand of JXCR01144148.1, from coordinate 258,368 downwards.
GGCTTGGCAATACTGTCGACAATTCCAAGTCCTGAAATAAAATTCCGCAGCCATAAACCCTGAATTGTAGCTTCGAAGCAAGCTACAAATTCAGCTTCCATAGTGGAAGCAGCTGTGATAGTCTGCTTCGCACTTTTCCATGAGATTGCTCCTTCGGCCAAAAGGAACAAATAGCCAAATGTTGATTTTCTGGTATCAACACATCCAGCAAAATCTGAATCTGAATATCCTATCACTTCAAGATCTTTAGATCTTCTATAAGTGAGCATGTGGTCCTTTGTTCCTTGTAGATACCTCAAAACTTTCTTTGCAGCTTTCCAATGATCTATTCCTGGATTACTTTGATACCTGCCCAGCATCCCGACAACAAAACTAATGTCTGGTCTGGTACAAGTTTGAGCATACATTAAGCTTCCAACAATAGATGCATAAGGAATTTCTTCCATTTGTTTATGTTCCAAATCATTCTTTGGACACTGCATAAGACTGAATTTATCTCCTTTCTGAATTGGAGCAACACTTGTTGAGCAACCTTCCATATTGAATCTCTTAAGAACTCTTTCGATATATGTTTTCTGAGACAGCCCTAACAATCCTTGTGATCTATCACGAAATATTTCAATTCCAATCACATAGGATGCCTCACTCATATCTTTCATCTCAAAGTTCTTAGAGAGAAAATTCTTGGTTTCATATAATAAGCCAAGATCATTAGTAGCCAGCAAGATGTCATCAACATACAGAATAAGAAATATAATTTTTCTCCCACTGACCTTTAGATATATACACCGATCAACAATGTTTTCCTTAAATCCAAAGGACGTGATGGTATCATTAAACTTAAGATACCATTGTCGGGAAGCTTGCTTAAGTCCGTATATTGATTTCTTAAGTTTACACACCATGTGTTCCTTTCCTTCAACCAAAAATCCTTCAGGTTGATTCATGTAGACCTCTTCATCTAAATTCCCATTCAGAAAGGCAGTTTTCACATCCATTTGGTGTAACTCCAAATCATAATGAGCTACTAGTGCCATGATAATTCTAAATGAATCTTTCTTAGAAACCGGAGAAAATGTTTCTTTATAGTCGATGCCATCTTTCTGAGTGAAACCTTTGGCAACAAGTCTGGCTTTATATCGTTCAATATTGCCATTCGAATCGCGCTTAGTCTTAAAGACCCATTTACACCCGACTCTTTTACAACCTTCAGGCAATTCAACGATATCCCAGACTTTGTTGTGATCCATCGATTTCAACTCATCTTTCATTGCATCTAACCATTTAGAAGAATTTGCACTTTTTATGGCTTGTGAAAATGAAACTGGATCTTCATTGACTCCTAAGTCAAATTCGGATTCATGAAGATAAACCACATAATCATCAGAAATAGCAGACCGTTTTTGTCGTTGAGACTTTCTAGGTACTACTTCATGTGGTTCATCTAATGTAGGTTCATTAGTGACAGTTTCATTGTGGGGTATTTGATCATATATTTGTTGTTCTTGTAAGTTGTCAAAATGTTCAACAACTGTAGGAACAACAACTTGAGAAGAAATTTTGGGTAAAGGAACTTGAACCCTAATTTCTTGGATCTCCACTTTATGTGGTTCCAAACTCCCACTAACTTCACCATTTTCAATGAACTTAGCATTTCCAGTTTCAATAATTCTTGTACTGTGATTAGGACAATAAAATCTATACCCTTTAGATTTTTCTGGATAACCAATGAAGAAACCACTGGTTGTTCTTGAGTCCAGTTTCTTTTCATGTGGATTATATAACCTTATTTCTGCTGGGCAACCCCAAACTCGCAGGTGCCTTAAACTAGGTTTCCTTCCTGTCCACAGTTCAAAAGGAGTCTTTGGAACTGCCTTACTAGGAATCCTGTTTAATAAATATGCAGCGGTCTTTAAAGCATGCATCCACAATGATGAGGGTAAAGAAGAATTACTCATCATACTCCTAACCATTTCCATTAGAGTACGATTTCGCCTTTCTGCAACACCATTTTGTTGTGGTGTTCCTGGCATAGTGTATTGAGCACATATGCCATTAGTTTGAAGGAATTTAGCAAATGGACCTGGACATTGTCCAGATTCATTGTAAGTTCCATAATATTCACCCCCTCTATCAGACCTGATAATTTTCACTTTTCTGTCTAATTGTCTCTCAACCTCAGTTATATACACCTTTAAGGCATCTATAGCTTGAGATTTTTGATGCAATAAATAGACATACCCATAACGTGAAAAATCATCAATAAAGGTGATAAAATATTTCTCTCCACCAAAAGATGGAACATCAAAAGGTCCACAAATATCAGTGTGTATAATTTCAAGGAGCTGTGTGCTTCTTGTGGCGGCTTTCTTAAGTGTGTGATTTGTGTGTTTTCCTTTAATACAATTCACACAGATACCAAGATCAGTAAAATCTAATTCATTAAGAATTTTATTCTTTACTAATCTTTCAATTCTTTCTTTGGATATATGACCCAAACGTTTATGCCACAAATAAGCTGAACTTTCATTCATAAAACCACGTTTAGTACCAATATTATGATGCAAAGTCATCAAATTCTCAGAGAAAAGGTTATCAAGTTTAAGCTTGTATAGGCCATCACAAAGAATACCAGAACCTATGAGATGATTGTGTTTAAACAAACTAAAACAACCATTTCCAAATTTAAATGAGTATCCAATAGAATCAAGTTTAGACAACGAAATCAAATTACGAGAAATAGAAGGGACATAAAATGTTTGAAAAAGGTCTAAATGATGTCCAATATCTAAAATCAACCGATAGGTTCCAATAGCTTCAACTGGCGCTTTGACTCGGTTTCCCATGAAGACAAATTGTTCATTTGGGTTTATGATTTGGGTTGTAAGGAATCCCTGCATCGTATTAGAAACATGAGTGGTACAACCAGAATCAATCCACCAGGTATTATAAGGAACTTCTGCCAAATTTGATTCGAAACATACAGAAACACAAGGTTTACCTTTCTTTTCGAACCAGTCTTTGCGCTTTTGACACTCATTTTGATAGTGTCCAGGCTTTCTGCAAAAGTGACACTTAATTCCTTTGTATTCCTCTTTGTGAATTGGGGCAGATGACACATTAATCTTTAGTGGTCCTTGCTTGCCCTTTCCATTCTTCTTTCCAGGTTTCTTTACTGCTCTTCTTTGATGACCGATGAAATTAATGGAGTGATTTGTTCCTTTCTTAAGCCTTGCTTCCTCTTGAATGAGAATACATTGTAGTTCATTCACATTCCACTTATCTTTCATAGTGTTGTAGTTCATGTGAAATTGACCATACTCAGGAGGCAAGGGGTTAATGATAAATTGCACAAGGAAATTTTCATTCACTTCCATTCCTAGGGTCTTAAGTCTTGCTGCTATGTTCGTCATTTCAACAACATGCTCATGCATGGTACGAGAACCATCAAATTTCATGTTGGTTAACGTACTTAATAGTGTCCCAGCAATAGACTTATCAGCAGAGTCAGACTGAGAACAATTCTCATCAAATTTCAAAAATTGTTTAGCACTTTCAGTGTTAGAAAATGTACACTTTATGTTGTTTGCTACAGTCATTCGCATAAACATTAAGCTTAATCTATTCGATTTTTCCCAAGCTTTATAGAAAGATATTTGCTCAGCACTGCTAGAATCAGTAAGAGCAGGGGGTTTCTCAGTCGTAAGTGATAAATCAAGATCCAGAACACCAAGGTGAAACTGGACTTGCTCACGCCATTCAGAGAAATTAAGCCCATTAAAAGTTTGAATAGATGTAGCTTGCGAATGAAGAGAAACAGGAGTAGTTACTGCAAATAAATAAAACATGCTCGTATATTAATGCTTCGAACATTAAACTTACATAGATATTCATATGAAATCAGATTAAAATAATTATCATAATAATAATAGCGTATTGAAATCTCCTTTGGGTGATATAACAATACACGGTAATAAACATAATTGATGCTTGACTTAAATTTAATATGATTGATAATTGCTTGTACTCAAGTTATACATGTCTATTATCTTTGGATATATAAACATACATTAACTTCGTATATAAATAGACTACAATTATATTCAATGATTATAAAACAAATGATCAACCTTTGGGCGATCTAAAAATATTTTATAATCAACAAATTTTTTTTTTTAAAAATAATAAAATATTAAATTATTTCATAACAAGCATCACATACTCTTGATTAATTGAATTTATTTAATTTAACGTCTATTAAACTTATTAATTTGGTCACTTTGGTGACTAACAAATTAAACATTACATAGACATTAAATAAATAATAATTTCAATCATATCAATTTACTTTAGTTTTATTGATCTAATTAAAAATCTAATTCACAGCGGAAATTTAATAAAATCATATGAAAAATCATAAATTTAGTAATCAAGGCTCTGATACCACATGTTAGAAAATTCATGTTTCAACTTTATACACAAATTAAGAAGAAAAGTACATAATAGCCAAGATCTTTTAAATTCATGATTTTTACATATGTAAAAATAAAGTGACGCATACCTGTATTCATGATGAACAAATTTGATCTTGAAGAGATAGAGTTTCTCTCCCTTATCCCTTAAAACTTTTTGTACTTTCTGATGGAGAGAAATGTACAAGGTGTGTGGGTAGAGAGAGGACCCATTCTCAAATTCATGCTCTATTTAACCACCATCCATCAAGGGGGTTACTAACACATAGGATTTATGATAATTTAATAAATTAATTGATTTATTAATAAAATCGTTAGTAACATTTATTTATTTTAAGGGTTATATGAGTTACAAAAATAAATATCATAAATTATGTAAATTAATTGATTTTTATGAATAAAATCAATGACATAAGTTAGTAACATTTATTTATTTTAGGGAGTTATATGAGTTAAAAATAAATATCAGAAGTTACCATAAGTTATGACATAAGTTATGAGTTAAGAAAATAAATAACTTAAGTTATCAAAATAAATATCATAAGTTGTCATAGTTTATGACATAAGTTATGAGTTATGAAAATAAATAACTTAAGTTATTAGAATAAATATCATAAGTTGTCATAATTTATGACATAAGTTATGAGTTATGAAAATTAATAACTTAAGTTATTAAAAATAAATCTCATAAGTTATAAAAATAAAAGTGAGTCATAAATAAAAATATAACAATGGGGTCATCCTATAAAGCAGTGAATAATCCAGAACGTCGTACCAACCGCAAAGACGATATATCTAAGCTCCAACAACAGTCTCCTGCTACGACTGCCTCATAGAGGGGGGCAAAGAACTCTTTTGTTCACATCGGTTTTGTCTCTAGAAAATGTGTGACCCTTCACTTCTATGAGACAAATATAATTACGAACTCCTAGTGAAATATTTTAAGTGGTTAAGGCCTTGAGGTTGTTTATTATAGTATTTTTAATGTAAAAATTTCTGATATTTTTTGTCTCTCCGTTATTATCTGAGCATGTTTTATATTATCGTGCAATATTATAATGTTAATTCTTTACTCTACTGCCGTAAGCCTCAAAAATAATTTTGTTTTGAAATATGTAAACATCACATTAAAAAAATGGTCGCAACGCTATTTAAAGTTTCAAAGGTGAAATAATAACCAACACGTCAGTTCCATCGTTATGATAAAAAATAGCGAAGAAAATTTTATTTTGTTTCTGAATGAACTGATAACTATATTATTTTAGTATTGAGTTGCCTTTGGGCTTGCGCGATGGGGGGCAATACCAGAACCCGAATTTATTTTTACTAAACGACACTGATTTCATTATCAATATCCTAATCTCTTAAATAGTTCTAGAAGGGAAAATAATCTTCCCCGAGTTGAAAATCCCATTTATCAAACTGAAAACACACGTTACGGTGGCCCCACGTCGGCAAATGCTGACCCAAGTTTCTGGAAGCTCCATTTCCGTTGCCTAGAAAGTAGCATTTTTTTTTAATCGACAGGTTTCAAAAAACATAAAAGCTTTCAGCAATTTATAAAATAAAAATTCAACATCATACCGGTTTAGATACAGTTTTAATAAATTTATATTTTATATTTCCTTAACATTTTTTCTTGGAACGGGCAATATTTTCTTTAAATCGGTGTAAATTAAAAATATTCCAAAGAATGGAACATTGAGCTCGAAAAAGAGACAATGTTGCTGAACACAGAATTAGGACAAGCACATTAGCCTTTTTCGAACTTTTAGGCTATTATCGTTTTATTCACAAAATGGCCTAATCATGAAAAAGTTAATCAGAATTTAGGATTGTTTTTATACATTTCTATTCACGATACTGCACTTTAAGAAAGATATAACTATGTTTATCTTGCAGGTACAATAGATAATTGAAGTAAGGAAACCATGAGAGTACTTAGTGCTGAATGGTGCAAAGTGGCATTGCCGCCTAGGTGTCGAACCATTGGGCACCTAGACGCGAGTCTCTATCTTGCCAACCCTAGAAGTTGGCGCTTAGGCGCCAACAATTGGGCGCCTAGGAGCTGGGATACTGCTGCTTAGGTGTCGGTCCTTTGCGTGCTTAGCGCCCAGCAAAACCAGAGCATTTCGCCCAGTCGCCAGCAACTGTTTTGGGCAGTTTCTTCATTTCAAGTGCCAGGTTTTGGGGGATCTTGGGTTGAAGGATGGGAGTCGTGCAAGCTAATTCATGGAGCCTATAAACATCATGTATTGCTGGAGTTGGAAAGCTTGATGTGATATTGATGCGAAAATGATGTTGGTTAGTTTCTTTGGAGTTATTCTTGGTTTGGAGAGCCACAGTACTTCTTCTAAGTTTTGAGGGAGTGGTGTTCCTCCGGGTAGGAGTTGAGGAATGAGGAGGAGTGTTGATTGGAGTCTTCTTCAGTCATTGTAAAAGAAAAATAACTTATTTTTGAGTATTTGTTTATGTATTCTTGTTGTGACTAAGTCTTAGTGGAATTAACTTTTATTCAATACAATTGTTTGGTGATTTCAACATGTTTCTTGGGTAAACATTTAACTCTTTATTGTGATGAGTGGGTAGGATGAATGAAATGTGGTGATGTAATTTATTTATTTTCAAAAAGTGATGATTAACCTTAAGAACTCAATTTAGTTTTCATTTTAGTAAATTGAATTGTTAAAACTTATGTTGAACCATATGACTTCGGAAAGCTATGGTGGAATTAATTTGGTTAATCACATTAAATTATGGGTATAGGTTGATATGTACTCTAGGGAGATGCAATTTTTAGGGAAATATGGTTTGAAAGTGTAGCTACTAGATTTAAGGAATTAAAGTTATTTCTATTCAAGCATTTTTATGCACTTGAGAATGGTTAAAGAAGATTGTTGCTCATATTTGTCATTAATCTTTTAGTTCTTACAACTTTACCGTCCGTGTAATTCACCAAGCTCATTACGAGGAAGATCCTCTTAAGTATTTGATAACTTTTAACCAAATTGCTAAACGGAGGATTAATTGTGTGGGATTTAATTTTGTTATTTGTTATAACATAGTTTATTAGCTTTTTAGACTAACATTTTAAGTTTTTGAGACTAGTACTTAAAACAAGTAGGCTAGAACTTTTCCTAACTAAAATTACCTCGTTCCCTATGGTATTGATATTTCGAACTCTAAAATTTGAACTTACTGATATGACATGTGCACTTGCATGAGTCTCTGGTATGTTGTAGTACCTAGACGGGTTATCATGTTTTTATTGTCTTTATCGGGGAACGACAATGATTTGACTTAGGAAAATTTTCGTTTAACTTTAATGTCCTAGGCTTGAAAAACTGTAGTGTTAATTACATGAGTTCATGTGACTTAAATAATTTTGAAAAACCAAGAAAAATCAAAAATAATTTTTGTCTGATTGTAAGTGAACTTCTAGAATTAAGGATTTCTTGTACGTATATGCAAAGTGCATGACCTACTGGACTTGAACCTTACAATTATGAGCTAGAGAGAACTACTAGAAAAATTTGGAAATAAAAAAGACTTTAAGAACTTGTATGAGAGATGACAAACAATCCACAAAACAACCCGGACATTCATTAACTTCCCAATGAACATTCAAATGCACATAAACCCTTAAGAGATCATGCTAATCCTTTAGTAGATAAAAAAAATTGATTATCTAAATGCCCACAATAGATGCTAACACATTCAAACTGAAGCCTGTTATCATCCAAATGGTACATAACAACCAATTTAGGTGAACGCCGACTGAAGATCCAAACTTACATTTTCTTAGAACTCTATGCCACATGCTACTATAATGGCATTTCTAATGACATGCTTAGGCTAAATCTTTTCTCATTCTCCTTGAGGGATAAAGCCAAAATGTGGTTAAACTCATAGCTCATGGATCAATTAGGATGTGGAGTGACTTAGCCCTGAAAATTCCTAGCAAAATTTCTTCTACCTTCAAGAAAAGCTAAACTAAGGAATGATATCACATCGTTTTGTCAGCATGAGAGTAAGTCAATTTATAAAACATGGGAATCATTTAAGAAACTTCTTAGGAAGTGCTGCCATCATGTACTACTTGATTGGTTGATTATTCATACTTCAAACAATGGGCTAGGAGGATCTCTTAGGTCTTTTATTTGTATTGCAGCTAGTGTACATGTCAAAGCAATTTCATGAGACCTATTCTTTAATTGAGGAGATGACTACAAAAAGTTTTCAATGGCCTTCTGAGAGAGTGAACTCAAGAAAGGTAGCAAGTGTAAATGACACAGACGTGCTTTCAATTCTAACTTCTAATGTAGCTATTATGCTATGGAAGCTAGACAATTTTGGGATAAACTAACCCCAAGGACCACAAACAGTTGAGGCAAATTCATTCAGACATCTGGTTAGTGCTAACACTTTATAACTTGAGATCCTAAATTCAATCAATAACATGACGAATGAACCTTATTCAAATATTACAATCCTAGTTGGAAGAATCACACTAACTTCAATTAGAATAACAATTAAGTTTCAAGGAACCAACAACAGAGGAGTAAACAACCTAACCCTTTTTAGAAATTGGAACAATCAGGGCAGTTCTTACTTGTGACCTTCTTACCCTTCTGATATTAATGAAAACCAAGTTTTTTTAGGAAAAGAATTTGTCTTAGGAAGAAGTTGTTTTACAAATGGAAAATCTGCTTTAAAGCTAAGGTCTATCTATTTGGAAAATTCAGAACCAATTGGTACAATATATGAACTCACTTAGCAGACGATCCCAAGGAACTCTTCCGTAACACTGAGATTAACCCTAAAGAAAATAATATTGAGCACATGAAGACAGTTAAGTTTAGGAATAGGCGAGAGTTGTGGGAAGTGGTTTGGAACAATTCCGATGCAAAAAGAGAACCTGGACCCTAAAAGACCTATGGAAGATCATTCCAAAGATTTAGAAAAATCATTCTCATTTGCTAGGAATAACATAGAAAGAACAACACAACTATATCCTCGAACTCTCTAGAAACTTAAACTTGATCAACAATTTTTTTCTATTCTTAGAAGTATTCGAGAAGCTCACAATCAACATTTTGATTGCTATGGATTTGGAGCACATGCCCAATATGTGAAGTTCATTAAGGATATCCTTATTAAGAAAAATAATTTTTGAGATGATGAGATCGTAGCACTCAGTAAGGAGTGCAGTTCCCTCATTCAAAAGAAGCTTCCTATGAAGCTTAAGGATCTATGAAGCTTTGCTCCTCCATTTGCTATAGGAGAGAAGTTTTATGGGAAGGCATAATGTGATTTGGGTGCAACCATTAACCTTATACCACTGTCCATTTTCATGAGGTTGGGATTAGGAGAGGTGCTTTTACAACTGTAACTCTTTAGCTTGTCGAGCGCTCGATGAAGATTTCTAATGTGAAAAAGCATTTTTCCCACTACAATGAGATTTTGGTAAAATGAGATAAGATAAATGGTTAGAATATGTATTGTGCAAAATATGAGCAATTTTAATTCTCTACCCTAATACAATTTTATAGAAAATCATTGGCTAATCTCAAGTTTAGTCCCTAAATCTGTGGCTAGGATAGGAGGATACAGGCTCCCACTCCAGAGCTCCCAGTTCCCTTCCCATGAAGGCTAACTCTCACTTTAGTTCTTAAACACTAAGACCGAATTTGGGATCTTAGTCTGTCACCCTAAAATCTTTAATTCTACACCTAACAATGTATATTTTCCTATTTATTTGCACTTAATTCCATGACTGAAATTCTCCTTCATGGATTCAAATGTGACCCTCACTCTGTTGTAGAACTCATACTCCATTTCCCGGATCATATGCTTCACAACAAATTTTACTAAATCAATTGGCCAGATCAAAAAGCAAATTAAGTTCAGAGTTAAAAAACCATCACAATATATTTTATATTCAAACATTAACACATTCCATATCTTAGAATACAGAGAGAGATAAAGGAAACTACTCAAACTTCATGAGAATGATACAATAAAACACAAATTTCATATATAAAAGAAAGTTCATGCAACACTAATAAACAAACAACACTTATCTGAAACTCTTTCTTAAAGCAACTCCCTTGTGGTCTCTCTTAAGAAATATAGGAATAAGAAATCTCTCACTTTTCTCCATCTCTAACAACTCTTAGAGAAGAATTCACACTTAATCTCACCATAAAAACTCTAAATTATAGGAATAATGGACTCTAAATGGTTGTGGAATGAAGTGGAAGACTGTGTGGTGCAAAGGAGGTTGAATTGGGACGAGGGGAAGTCAAGAAGAGTCACTTTTATGATCAATTTTGACCCCAAACAAAGCCTAGAGTTTGTTCTCCAGTGGGTGTATCCGAAAACTCTTCAAAAAGCCTCCAAATTCATCAATTCTTTTAAAAATAGGGCATGCACCTACACTGGCGTCATCAACGCCAGTGGTCATCTAATAAAATTGTTGCTCTCTGTCCAATGACGTCATCAGCGTCCATTCTAGTGTCATCAGCGCTGAACAAATTTTTAAATTCTCCATTTTGACTCAAAATTTCATCCTTTTTGCTTCTTTTTTGCTCTAAGTCGTAAAAATTAACAACCTGCAAGAAAATATGAAAAATACCTTCCATTAAGGTGCAATATCACAAAAAATGAGTATAAAATTTGGGTCTAAAAATACATATATTTTTGTTGTATCAAAATCCCCCAAACTTACATGTTACTTGTCCTCAATTAACTTCTTTACTACATAAAAATATGACCAATTATAAAGAATTTAACTTCTAGATATTCATATTTTAGTCCATTAAATATAATAGCATAACATAAGAAAAATTCAAAACAACTCTAGTTAATAATTAAAGTATAAGAATATCCAGCAATCAAGTCCAAGATTTCTGATTCTCTATTTCCTTTAAGAAAAATTGCAAAAGAACTTCATGAAAATTTACTATTAAATAAGCTAATACTGAATTATATGTTTAGAAAATGTAACCAAGCCTTCTTCTTTAAGTTGATTCAAGTGCATCTCTTTATGCTTCTCCCCACAACTTTTTCTTTTCTTTTCAGGATCATTTTCATTCCTTTTCTTTTCTTTTTATTTTCTTTTCTTTTTGGTGGAGGATTACTATATCTGGATAGTCTTTAAAGATTTTGAACTTCACTATCCTCTTCTTAAAGTTAAAAACCTTTCACACTTCTTCACTTTATAAATTTATTTGAGCTTAAAGATTTTTCATAAAGTTTTATTCTTTTCTACTTACATGATCTCTAAGATTTTTAATACCTCAAGAATACAAATTTCCTTACCTAAGTCTTATTCTCTCATAACAAATATCTTAATATCTAAAATTCACCTTTATTATTGAAATTTTTATTTAAGTTTACTATATATTTAGAAACATAAATATAGTTATCTAAAATTAACCTCTAATACCAAAGGTCATGTTAAATTTAAAATTTTTGTAACTGAGGACAAAAAAAATTAAGTTTGTTTCTTTAAAAAGGAACATTTCTTCC